>JACN01130052.1:0-20794 GCA_000787155.1 Scartelaos histophorus
CCCCCTCCCCCACATCGCCCAACGAGTTCCCCCTGAACGTCAAACAGGCATACAAGGCTTTTGCCGCCGTGCCGTGCTCCCAGGCGGTTCTGGAGCCCTCGCAGGTAGGATGAGATCACCGCATCGACTGGGTTATGACCACCAAGCATGCCGTGCTCATTGGTCTACCCTGTGCCACTGTGGAATGGGCCATCTGTGCTGTGAAGTGTGGAATGCCCTTAATTCATTGTCTGTTTCATAACGCCATCAACTGTGAATTGTCCATCCAAAATGTGCCTCATACTAATGCTGTTTTCTTCTTATATGTGTGATTTCTCAGCCTGCCTATGTTCTATGTGTGTCAGTGTGTTCTTTTTGCCTGACGTTTCAATGAGAAAATGTATTCTTTTTTTTTCAGGACCTATATGGGGTCAGGAACAATTTCCATCCTCAGCAGCCTTCTCCAGAGGTGAGTTATTTATGCATAAATATTGAGAAAGCTGCATTTATTGAACCTTGATGAAAAATGGTGTCACAACAGTTTAAAAAAAAATCTAAATTCTTGGATGTGAATAAAAATATGAACTTTGAACATAAATCACAAATCTAATCTCTTTTGTAATGCTTGTCAGAAAAATCTCAGTTAGACATTTTTCTCAAATCAGTCAACCCCATCTGATATTTGATACTTTAGGCAATGCTAATCTAACCCTAACTACACTTCAAATGTTGTATAAAGTCAAATCTATGTATTTTGATTGCGCCTCTGGGTCTCGGAGTGGCTCTAACAGTTGATGGTGGTCTATATGGCCTTTCCAGCCTGAGTTCATTGAAGTATTTGAAACTGTGGATGGTCAGAAAGGCCCTGAGGTGCCCACCAAGCCGGCCCTCTCCCCTGAGCGGAGAGAGTACATGAATCTGGCTGCAGTGCCGCGACTGTCTAGGCCATCTGTGGACATGAAGGTACCAGTGTCTCTTATAGCTAGAGCAGTCCTGTGAGTGGTCTGGGGGAGCTGGGCTTGGCTGGTGGTGGCATTTCCTCTCTGAAGACCTGGCGACAATGATCATGCTTCTTGTGTCAATGAATCTTTAATTTTCAGCCAATTGATTGATCGTTATAATGGTGATGGGTCTTATTAGAAATCTGTGTATTGATTTTTCCCATTTCGTGTGGTTCTTGTGCTATTTCTTTCTGCAATGTTTTACGTCTTGTGAAGGCCAATGGGGCATTTTTTGTAAAGGCTTTAAACTTGTAATTAATCTTGGCCAGACATCCTAATCCCTTTTTGTTGTGTAAGGGCATTTGTTTTTGTCTCATACCTGGAAAAATGGACATTAAACATTGGTGCAACATTTTAAACCAATCTTACACAAAGTTTAGATATTGACACCATCCATTGTGGTTTGTTTTTGTCTTTTTTACTGGGAAGAATTTTGAAAAGTGCTTTACAAATAAATAGATTGTTATTATTATCTATGCATGCCAAACCACTCAAATATATGAAAATGGACAAAACAATAGTACGAAATCCAGTGTTTGATTAACTGTAATTAGGAATGGGATGGCAACTTCAATCAATGCACTCACTCATCTAAAAATGTAAGAAAAGATAAACCCTGAATTTTGTTCTTCAGTTAATGCTTTCTATAATTATTTTCCAGACTCCTTCTCCTGGGGGTAAGGACAGCCCTGAGCAGCGATCCTTCAGGGACCGACAGAAATATTTCGAAATTGATGTTAAAACCCAGACACCAGAGAAACCCAAGCCGCGGGTGTCACTCGTAGGAGCAGATGACTTGAAGAAGATGAGGGAGGAAGAAGGTTAGTCATTTGTCTAAACCTTTTCATTTGTTGCTAAATCTTTTGAATATTCTGTTCACTTGATGTCATAAAATCCTAGAAAACCTATAGTTTAACATTGAAATGGAGGTAAGGTAGGTAGGTCAGGATTGTGTGATAGAATTAGCTGTTTTACTGCAAAATGTAGATTTGTTATTCTTTTTTGGTAAATATAAAATGAATTTGTTGATTGTGTCTGCGGAAACACAGAAACAAAACTAGATTTACTAGTTAACTAGTTTTTGGCAAATTATTTTTTGCGAATTGCTACAGAAACTAGAAGCATTATTCAGTGACACACATTGTCACATTGCCAGTTGAAAGGACTTTTCACCACAAGCCATTTTCAAACAATCTGGATCAACATGGGAGGGTGGGAGTTCTTGTTGTTTTGTTTTTCATCTGAAAATTATTCACATAAAATTCTTGAACATGAATGCACCACATAAATTTCAACTTTTCTTAGTTAATATCTCCATAAACATATTTCTCTTCAGAGCGTAAATTTGAGCAGCGAGCCCGAGAGTATCTCATGGATGACGATGATGAAGATGAGGAGGAGGAGGACCTGGCTAAGCAGGTGGCTCAGATGAAGGTCACAGGGAAGGTGCTGTTGGATGGAGTTGAGTACAAAGTGGAGCCTGCTACTTCCCCATCACCGCACATTGGCACCTCACCAGGCTACTATGGCAGCTCAGGGTAAAAGACTGCCTCTATTTGGTTACTTTGATAAACGTATAGTTCACGCATCATAATACTTTTTTATGTTCCCAGGCCATCCTCAATTGATGGAAAAGGAGACTCTCAAAGGAATTCCTTGGAGGACAGTTTCAGATTGGAGCAGAGGCCAAACTCTATGACTGGGTACAGCAGCATGTTGTTAAACATCCCATATTACGCATAATTGACCTTTTGTGAGCTTTTAGCCATGTTGTTATGTTGTTATCTTCTCAAAAACATACTCGAAAGTCGTGTTTTATTCATTCACAGATGATTTAGCAAACAGTATTCGGTTATATGTATTACTAATCTGTCTAAATCTCCAAAACTCAAAATTCTTTTTACCACCTTGTGATGTCATGAAGTACCTACCTTTTACTCTTAGTTCATTAGAAACTGGCAATACCAGCCTAAATATGCAGGAGTTCTGTAGTTCTGTTAAACAATTATGAATGAAACAAAACACAGGTCAAAAGTAGTGCAATAGGCCCTTTTTAATGTGTGGCTGTATTAAGTGTTCATTGCTGCTGTCTTGTCTCCACAGTCTGATCCCAGTATACCCTGGAGACTCCGCAGCTCCCATCCGCACAGCCAAAGCAGAGCGCAGGCACCAGGACCGGCTCCGCATGCAGAGCCCTGAGCTGGCTGTGGCCCAGGAAAAAGACCTGTCCCCAGCTGAAAAACGCGCTCTCGAGGCAGAGAAGAGGGCCATGTGGAGAGCTGCACGGTACATACAACACTGAACCACATTCTCTATGTTATTATAATATTGTGTTAATATCAATTTCCAGTGTCATTCAAAAGTACCATGGACTAGTCTGTGGGTAACCATTGTGTTTGACATCTCCGTCCTCTTTCCTGCTGTTTCCATGTGTTAAAGATGTTCTTGATTGTGTTTACTCCTTGGTTTTCTTCTCTTCTCCTGGTGCCTCTCTTCACCTCCTCTCTCCTTCCTATATGATGTGCTGTCCTCTGTGCGGCCATGGGGTGTAGGCCGTATGAACTAGAGGAGGATGTTAGGCAGTATGAGCAGGACTTGGCTAAGCGACTGTACCAGGCGCGTGTGAGGGCCTCTCAGGGCTCTGCTGCTCCCCAGCCCCCTGCCTCCTGCTCCTCTGCGGCCCCTCAGCTCAGGTCTGCCCCAGGCCCGGAGCCCTGCATCGTGACCGTGTGCTCGGGTGCTTTGGCATTTGGGGATTTTGCTTTTGTTGACTTAGAAAGGTTAAAGTACTGCTATCTCTGTGACAGTGCTTCAAGTGCCTTTCTCGCATTGGCCTGCTGCTGCACGTCTCCGCTCTCATTCCCAGCTCCTCTCAGCCCTGCTATGTTATCCATTATGTAGTACACTTCAAATGTTCATGCCATGATTTGAGCCATCATCAGTCGTACTAACAGCCTGCAGTCTGTTTGCAAGCTGCAAGTCAAGACTTCAGTGAACCTACAGCAGTAGGAAGTCCTTTTCCTGGGTTACTCTTTGTAAACCAGGACAAGGACCCTTCATGAACGTATTGACCGGTAACATACCCATCTCCGGGCTTTGTGCCCATGTCGGCTTTATGCTAGCTTTAGCTACCACTGTCTGTCATTCTGCCATGTATCTGACCTTTGACCCTTTCTTCTGTAGAATGAAGTCTTTGGAGCAGGATGCATTGAAAGCTCAAATGGTCATTGCCAAGTCTCGTGATGGGAAGAAACGTGGCACATTGGATCAGCTGACTGAGTCACCATCTCCTGCCCCTACGCCCTCTCCCACCCCCATGGAAGGTAAAGTTTCATTTCATATTTACAAACAAGACATCTGAAGGATCCAGTGCATAGATGTGTTCTGACATGTAATTTCTTTAACAGACGTGAGTCCACGAGGTTTAACTTCACCAGGCAGACTGGTAAGTCCTTTTTTTCTGCATCTCCTGCCACTAAACCTGGAGCACTTGTTACACTTTTGACTTACAGGAACATTCTATGTGAATAGACCAAAGGACTGTTGGAGACCTTGGATGTGCTGTTTGCTTGAACATGCTAATATTCATGAAAACTCATCTTTCAGTGTCACCATAGAGAGAGACCACCATATGCCACTGTGCCTCTGTATCCATTACTCTCTCCTGCTGTCGTACCTCCTCCTCCTCCTGTTGTCCCACCTCCTCCTCCTGCTCCTCTGTCCCCCTACTGACAGATTTTATTTCTCCTCCTCCCTCTCCTCTGCCCATCCCTCCATCACCGCTCATCCCTTTTTGCTATCCTTCTAGTCCCTGTCGTCAAAGAAGTTTGACTACCGACAGTTCGCTGCCATTCCTTCTTCCAAACCAGTTTACGACATTCAGGTATTGGTTGCATGTTGAGCTCCAGGACCTGGGCTCGTCCTTGGCCTCCCTCACTCCTCCCCTGAGTGTGTCCTCTAATCAGGAGGCCTCCACGTGGCTGTAGTGTAACTACTATATAACTGCAGTGTAGGCTCTGAGCAAATGATTAATAAGGACCCTGCTCGATGGTGGTGGGGTTCACTAACTTAACTCCTGATCCAAATTATGCCCGGTTTGACTTGTCCTCTACTTACTTTTGTGCAAACAAAGTATATTTTGAAATTATTATGCTAACTGTCACTAACTAATGACTTAGTTCTGCGTACAGCCATGATTGTATGCCACTAACATGACATGGGATTACATACAATATAGTCGTGTTTGGATATTGTCAGATATTAAAAAGCTCCAGTATTTGTATCTGTATTGTAAATGAGAAACTGGATTCATAGTCGTACAGTAGGTATGTTTACCATATTGTAGCTTGTTATTCCTCCTAAGCAAGCAAAAGCAAACATTGTCTGTCAACATTGTCATTTTGTAAACACTGAACACATAATAAAGGAGATGCTAGGAATTGTCTATCAACACTTGCTATGTAAATGTTTATGTCAAAGAAAAAAAAGACATCTAGTTTTATCAGTGTAATTGTGAATGTATAATGGATGAAGCCATATTGACACACATCCTATACCAGTACCAAATAGTGCCACTAATATGTAATACTTGTTTGCATGTGTGCATAGACAGTGGGCTGAGCTGGGGTACAGTGCCGTGCCCCTTGTGACTCTGGTTGAGCTGCTTCGCTGTGTCTCTGTGGATACGCATCTCTTTGCCGTATACCTGGATCTGATGCTCTTGACCTTTTAACCCCCTCTTTCTTTAACATGCCAATCTCTGCAGTAGTTGTGGAGGTGACCCGTGGGAGCTTTGGCAGTACAGGGCTGGCGTGGTGGTGGCGTGGCACCTCGTAGCTTTCCTCAGCGTTCCACTTATCGTCTCTTCTCTCTTACAGACTCCTGAAGCGGTGGACGACATTCAGTTCAATGATGGTTCTCATAACACGGGTGAGTAACTATAAATGTGGAGTTTGATGGAGTATAGGCAGTGTTTATGACAATGTAGTTTATTGGCAAATTTAAGCTGGAGGTCAGGGGCTTGTATAATTGTATGGACTTTCCTCTATTTTTGAAGAAAAACCTAAATAGTAAATCCACATATGTTGAACCTTAGTTTTTTTTTTGCTATGGAGTCCAGTCTGCAAACCTGCCACAAGGCTTGATTATTGTTGATTGAGAGGAATTCAAATGTAGTTCAGTTATGTCACCACTTTTTAGACCATTTTTGTTTCAATTGTGATGTTTCGGCTCCCATCCAGAAGCCATTTTCCATGATCACTGCTGAATGTGACTTCCCCTCCAGCTTTATCTTAAATTATTTGGTCTTTAAAATGTAATTGTTTTCATGTGAACCAGCCTATTGTACAAGATCAGGGAGACATGGCAGTTTGATCAGTATATTAAGGTCTGAGCCTTGACACTTGTTTCCCTTGACTTCAGGAGAATACCTGGGATAAGCAGCACCTGTTGGTAGGATTCTGTGTGCCTCTATGTGTGCTGGCTACAACACTTTAACTTGCTTGATGCGTGGTCCATATTGTAGTAACAGGGGTCTATTTAAAGATATTAACTCTGATCTGCATTGCATGGTTTATTAGTAAATAGGGGCTTATTACAATTAATGATGATCAAAATATGGTTAAATAAAGTAGTTTGATAAGAGACTGCAAATTTTATTTTCACTTTAATCACAGTAGCAGCCATTGTTATAGGTGTGGTATTCAGGTTTACTGGACGAGTAATGTAACATGCTATTAACAGGTCCACATCATTAAAATGGAATATAATGGACTGTAGAATGATTGATTTTAGGAGTTCAGTTCAAAAAGCCAAATGCATGTGAAGTGCAATACATGAATAATATCTGTGTACATCTATTTTACTGATTATGAAACTCTTTAGTGAGTCTATTGAATAATAAAAGAATAAAATTACAATTGAATCAATGTTACTTTGAATTGAACTACTAAAGCAGTTACCTAACTAAATTAAAATATTCTAATTTACTGATTTGTGTGCCTGTATTCCTTGCTTGGTGCAGCCGCCTTTCTCACTTGGTTAAGGGCCTTCGCTGAGTAGAGCCTGTGCTAAATCTTTTCCAGCTCCTTTATGAAATGTGTCACCATTTCTCTGAATTGCTTTGTTTATTTTTGCCTTTCAGCGCCTGTTGCCAGCCCAGAGGCCGACCTCACGGTGCCTCTGCCCACAACCTCAGCCCTGGAGGAGATGGCCCTCTACAGCAACAAGCGCAAACTGAGACAGGGCCGCCGCAGCCTGGAGACCGCTGTGCCCACATAACAGCAAAGCAACACCAAATCCACTGGGATGCAAAACCCCGTGGAACACCGGTGTACCCACGAGAGGTGTATGCCCCCTCAACACTAGACCCTGTGTCAGTAGAGCTACCATTCACTGCACAAACTCACTGACACTCTCTATCCTGCGTGCCAGCCTTGCCTTTCACAGTCTACGGACATTGGACAGGAGGAGGCAAGCGTGGTTAGCCTAGCGTGGTTAGCCTAGCGTTTAGTGTGCTTTAGAAGTATCCGACATGGCCGATTGTTTTTTAGTTTTGTTATTATTTACATATTTGCACCTCAAAAAATATATACTGGAAACAAAAAGATATGGGTCCCTCTAGCTGTACTAACATGCTGAAATATATTTTTAGACTTTGAATAGATTGTAAATGTTAATGGTTTGAGTTGAAAAGGAGTGTATATATTGATTGGGAACAGCCTGCTACCTTCGCGGCCACAACTGTAGATTGATTTTTTTTTAAAGAATGGGACATATCATGTTTGCACTGCCACTGTTCTGCTTTTTAAAATGCATATCTCTGTGTAATTTATTGTTTTAAAAAAGAATTACATCTACTTCCAAGACATTTAACAATATCAAATTAAATTTTTTTAATATCTATAAGAAAACTATTATCATATGTGATAATCAAACACATTTCATATACTGACTGTGTTACATTCCCTGTTGTAGAGAGCACAGCAGCAAAAAGTGAAATCTATATTAATCAATGGTACGTGTTTTTCATGCACATCTTAATTTTTGTCTCTTTGCATCCCGAGTTTTAGAGTGACGTGAAGGTAGCAGTTCCTATATTTTTCTGTCTTGAGTAATTTAAATGATGCCACTGAAATCATTTATTATTGTGTGAATAATGTACAAATATTGAAAGTATAGTGAACTTTGGGCGTGCAACTGAGCCAGTCTTGACCTTGACTATAGTCCGGACTGCTGACTTGGGGCTGGGGGCTCTCTGCATGTTTGATGATTGCAAATGGGAGAGAGAGGCCTGCCCAAGTTAAAAATCTCTCTATCAAGACAAATTTTCCATCACAATCAACGCTTGTGTTAATAATTTAATGTTGAATTTTAGTTTTTCATGTTGCTCTAATTGACTGAAATTCAGTTTGTCAGATAACATTTGTGATGGCTTTTTTAACTTACAGTAGCTATTTTTTCATCCGGGTTTCACTTCAGTAATAATGCAGTGTTTTTAAGTCTGTTTTCCTTTGTCTTGAGTAATCTTTGGGGGCTGTGACCTGCAGATGGATCGCTGGTAGGGTTCAAGCTCACACAAGACTGTAACTAGTGAATTTGTACAACCAAAGAAGTCTATTTTGTGGTTCAGGAATAATAAATTTTACTTTTCATTTAAGAGGAATTGTTGTCTTCTCATTTTTCTCATAAACAAAGGAACAAGATTCTTCATAATTGACTTGAAAAATGGTGACCTCAAAATAACTACAGTTTTTTTCTTATGTTAAATGGACCTTGATATCAAACAAGGGACTGCAAACACTAACAAGGTCCACCCACTGTTCATGGTTAAATGACTCTGAAATATGTTTAAAGCTGTTCATCATGAGGGCGCTCCTGGCGTGTGTGCTTGGATTATATTTGGTTCTGTCAGACTCTGCTACACCTTTACCACCTTTACAAATGGTAATGTCCTGTTTGGATGTGAGAAATGATTATACTTAAAACTTGAGATGACTCCTGTTTAACATTTGTGCTTTCAGATAAGTAGATGCTTACGAAACGGCCCTATGGTATTTCTATATTCAGTCTGTAAACATGTGACTTCACATTCGTCATAATCATTAATGCTCTGACCGTGTGCCTTTTAGCATGAGTCTGGATGTCTAACTCCATTGGAGGATCCTGGAGGGTTTGGATCAAAAAACGCTTCCACAAGTGCTCAGCACAATAAAGTAAGAGCAAGAACACATTTGGGCTCTGCGCAATTTAACGCAAAATCAGAAGATCTGAGTGTTTACCCCAGGCCTTGGTGCACTGTTTTCCTGCTAGTGACGTGGTTTTCACTTCAAAACTATAATCGATGTAAGGCTCTGTCTAGTATAGATAATTGTCTTTAGTCTTCCAGTATTATTGTAGACAAGGGGTTTTTTGTGGCCTTGTTCCAACACAAGGCGCCCTCTGGAGGTCAGAGTTGATCACTGCTCTCACAGGTTTGATGATTGAACTTTTTATCTTGCAGACAGAAGAAACACAATTGAATGAAACCGCTGAGGTTTTACAAACGAATGGAACCGTGGTAAGCTGACAAACAAATGTCCATATTCTTCTACTACCTCATAATTGTGGGCTCTTGTGGCATTAGACAGTGATGGGAAGAATATTTTGAAAATGTATTTAGTTATAAAATCCTGAATACCTAATTTTGTAACGTATTCTGATACATGGTCCAATCCGAGTACTGTATTCTGAATAGCTGGAATACTTTTACATTGAGTTGCATTTCAACATGATCACAGATCATCTTCCCAGAAGACAGAAAGACATTCTCATCCCATCTCAGTTTGCTCTTTTCTATGAGGAGGAGCAGCAGCTCTAGTATGAGTCCAAACTCCTCCTCATGTGGCTGAGGAAGATGTGCAGCTCACTTTGAAGGAAATCAAATTGAACTCTTCAAATATTTCAGGATCCAGTTTGTTCTAGTTTCTGTCATGGGTCATGGCTTAACTTTGCCCAATGAAGGAAAATAAATGTACAAATAAATACAAAGCTTTGATCCTCAGCGCGTTCATCAACAGTGACTGTCTGCAACAGTCTTACGCAACTCTAATATGGTAATCACCCATTGCAGACACACCTCATTGTTCTCCACCATAATGAAAGTACTGCACTAGAAACTCATCAGAGAGGGCACACCTTTTTTTAAGGGCTGTGCCATAAAAATGGCCCTAAGTCAGTTTGACGTCTTATTGTGATCTCATTTCAGTTGTTGTTTCCAACCTTCCCACTGTGAATGAGCCACAAGACTCATGGTGACTCATGGTTCATGGAGCCAAAATGATGATAAGACGACACAAACAGATGAGACAAACTTGTTCACAGAAGCCTGGCTTAATTTTGCAGTTTGAATGTGGAGGGGCTGATTTCCCTCTCAACAGTGCACATGGTGCACACTGAGGACCCTGGGCCAAACACCTGGCCAAGGCCTTGAGAATAAATAATACAACAAAGGTGCAGAGGCAAGATCTGAAAGTAGACACCTGAGTTTGTCTAAATATGTCATCTCAAATGATCTTTGACTGTGCTTGTATGAAGGACTTAATATATGTAGCCAGAACAGAGACGGGGGTCCAGGGCCCAGGACCAAGCAAACAGCCAAGGGCCGTATAATGTAGAATCTTGTGTTCTTTTCTTCAGACAGAACAAGCCACAGCACTGCCCCAAACCAGAGCCAAGCCCACACCCATTCACATGTGAGTGTTCAGCACAAATATTTGAATATAATATTGCTACTGTGTACACAGCATTGTAGCAAATGAGTGTAATAAACAATATTTTAAAAGTGTTTTGTCACAGGAGTGACAAGAGTGGTGGCTCTGGTCCAGCAGCAAGTGAAAGGAGTGAAGAATGAAAACAAAAGTAAGAACATGAAACAATAGTCTGCTTTAATATGAGAAAATGTCACCAATTTCTTTCTTTTTTTTTTTTTAGTGAACATCAGTGGAGTTCAGTCTGGAAACCCAAGGGTTGTGATTTTTGTTCCACAAATACATTTTGTTAAAGACCCGATGTTGCATTGTTCTTTTCCTACATTTAGAATGTGTATAATCTTTACTGTTAGTATTAGCATATGTACCATTCCCAGGTAATTGGCTTAGCTGACATGGCTGTAATATTGGAGAATACTGGCTCAGTCTGATCTTTATGCTGTGTTTGAGCTCAGATATGGTTTTGACACACTTTACAATTCCATTTTACTTGAATTCTATTTAATTTATATTCCATAAAATTCAGCCTTTCACTACATTTCTATTCACAAGGATCACTTTATTATTTAGGTTAGGCTCATCTCTTTTATTACAAATGTTTCTATTTCACTCATCACGTTCAAACACTCCTGACTAATTGATGGACAGAACAAAAAGACAGGACAAATCCAGTTATCTTTTGAGACCACATTTCATGTTAAGTGGTTGGGCATGGATTGAATTTGTTGCATAAACTGTTTTACCTGTTCACAACTGCATAAACAAATGAGGGCAACATGAGCTGAGAAAAGTAAAAACAGGAAAACGCAGGTGTGTGTGTGTGTGAGTGGAGTATGAGCTGATAAAAGTAGCAGAGCACTCTCCCCCCAGAATGTCCATGTCCAGCTGGTATCAAAGCACAAAGTCCTGGTTAGAGTAATGCTGCCAGTCAAAAGGAGCTGTGCATGAGACAGTTACATGGAATCAGAAGGAGCGACAACACAAAATTAGTGAACTAACTTTTTTTTCATTTTCATTTTCACTAAGTGATGAGTTTCAAAGACAGCAAGCACAAATCTCTCCAGATGACAAAGCAATAAGGCCACTTTATATAGAAACTTATTGTCCATTAGGTGCCATCAATTTGAAAGAAAACAAGTTTCTGTATTTAGAGCCAGCTTGTATATAGGGCCTGTGTTAACCCTTTCGCCACCACAGCAAAGGAAAATGGTAACAAAAGCTCAGTCCACATAGGGCGAAGTATACGCCCACTCCCAAAGCCCCAACCACAACTCAAACCCCCCTTTATATCATGTGCGAGATCAGGTTAGAACCATCTTGGAAAAAATAGACATTTTTACAGAAGTTTGTAAAATCATCTCCTAAAGTCACTTCAGTCGCCTGTTGATTCAGCAAAGCGAGTTGGAGTCCAGAGAGAAGTTTGGTCGCACGACTTCAGCTCTGAGCACAAGCCATAGGACAACTGTGCTGTCAGTTCAGAGTGCTGCAGTGTCAACATTTGGATGTCTCATTTCTTTGCTTGTACTCCGCTTCATCAGCCCCATCAGATGCAGTCCATTATCAGCCAACCAGGAGTTGAATATGTTAGGAGTCTTTGTAAAGAGAATGGGTGGGCCACATTGATATTGCTCTGTGTATGTATTTTGTATGAAGTAATGATGGGGGTGGCATGAGCTTTGCTGTGGCTGCAGTCCTCCTCTGCAGTCCGCTTCCTTCTTCGGGCTGGGCAGAACCGTGCTGGAGGGGCCAGGGCATGGAGGGGTCTACTTATCCCCCAGGATGGCATACTGGTTATCCAGCTGCAAGTGCTGTATAGAAGCTCCCCCTGCATCATCTCTCCCACGGGTTCTGTGTTTGACTACCTCAAAGGTCTTCTCCATCTCTCGGTCCCTACAACACAAAGGGCACAGATCACAACTTGATGAAGCCATAAAATGTTTGGTTGGATTTGCAGTCTCTATCCTTTACATATTTTTGTGCAGAGAAGCAGTATGCAATGTGTGTTGGACCTTTGACTTACTTGCGTGTTTCCACATGCTTGGCAGTGGCCAGGAGAGAGGGGAACTGTGTGTCACTATAGATCTCGGGGGGGCCCTGGTTGGTGGCTCTTTTGGCAGTGGGCATTCTGGCCCCTGGGGGACGATATACTCCAGCAGGTTTTGATTCAGGAACCTCTTCATCATCTACATGACACAAGTTCAGTTAAATCACATAAATCTACATATAAGTGTTGACTTCCACTTCACAAATTTCTTTTCTATCACTTACCCACGGGGGCTGTAGGAGTCGGAGCACCACCGGACTTGTTCCAAGGCCCTGATATTTTGTCTCCACTAACAAGGATCATCTCTCCATCCTCTCCCACTTCCTCTTTCTCATACTCTTCTTCTTCTTTTTCATCACTGTGGGCAAACAATACTACTGAGCAACACTGATACAAAACACTTTTAATATACTTGAGAAGATACAAGTACACACTTTTAGCAATGATTTTAGAACATGTATAACATTCACTTACGTTAACTGTAAAGCCTGCAGCCGAAGCCCACTGTAGTCCACTTCTTTTTGCTCAAACTCCTTCCACTCTTCATCCTCCTACATAAACCACAAAACATTTTTATTAGACCTCAAAGAAATTAAACAGGACAAACCAAAATGAGTCACACATTCAAACTGCTGTTGCAAAATATAAATATAAACAAGATATACCATTGTTGCCATTGTAATCCATCCCTACATGATAGCGGTAAACAGTACATTGTGCATGGCCTAAAGACTATTCAATCACACATGACAAATGGCGACGAGGCCTGGTTAGAAAGGCCACATACAGAATGACTCGTGTGCTCCCAAATTCCGTGTGCAGCTTTGATCATTTGCAAATATGAGAACAACATGTATCAACTTTATAAAAAATATGAACAGAACTATCAAAAAAGCAAATACATCTACTTTACTTGACGATAAGTGTTAAATGCTGCACACTCCGGCTGGACCATATGCTAGAAACGAACCGGCATTTCTGCTTCACAACAAACGTGGCATCGGCAGAGATCTGACAGCCCGTGGGCGCAGTCACACCAGGGCAGGTCTACAACAAGTGTCTGGAAACTAACTCATCATCTGTGCAAACTCGAGTCAAAAAGTTATTCAACACCAGACTAGCCCCGGTTACCTTCTCGATCTGTGTGTCCTGGTTGTCATTTTTCGCGGACTTTTCCTTCTCTTTTTTAGTCTTTTTCAGCACCACGGTGGTAGGTGCCGCAGTGGTTTCCTTGCCCTTTCCCTTCTCTTTCTTCTTCTTTTTATCTCGCTTGGCAAAGAAATCATCCAGACTCTTCTCAGTCGGTACATCCGCCATTTTCGACGAGCAGCGTTGACTAGTTCACTAATGACCAATGACAAAAGAGGAAATAAGATCCACACGGTTAGGCCAGCGGCTCAAACATACAGATCACACGGATTTCTGTCTCTCTCTGACACTTTACTGAGCGCTGATCCCCGATAAAAACGACCACCTGTCTCCTGGGCTAAAGCACGAGCCGTATCCTGTCAACCATGCCATGCACACGGGCTATCTGACAAATCTGCACCGTGACCCGGAAACACACGCTACACGACCCGGACACGCTGCGGCTGCTACAAAGTAAAAGCCTTTTCCCATTAGTTTCCCACTTTTTACATGGAGAATCTATAAAGCTACAAAAAGAAAAAGTAGGAATAGTAAAAATAAGAAATACTAAAAATATCCTCTGTGGCCAAACATAAATTATCTTTAGGCCCGAGCGACAACCTGGCGTAAGGCCTATTGTGATTGTTCACACTGCTGCGCTGCCGGCGCGAAGCTCATGCAAACAGAGCGCGAAGCGCTCTCTCCTTTCCACACACACCGATACTCATGTCACACACACCGATACTCATGTCACTCGTGGCAGCGATAGCGGCATAATTGCAATTGTTAACCCTCATAAACTTCAAAAACGTCCATTGGGCAAGTGAGAAATCTAAGAGGTTATAGACAATGACAATGGTCATTCTAAACTAAAAAATAGATTGCGTGGTTGCTAGACAATCAACGGGAAGCCAGCCATATTGGACTGTCGAACGAACTCGTCCCAGGGTTTTGGACCCAGCCTCACCAGACTCATTCTGTATCATCTAGACAAGTGGGACATTAAAAGTTGTTAAAAGCTTTTCAAAAGATCAATCAGTGTTGGTAACAACATAAATTTCAGGTTTGTTATTGCCGCTCACCATCAAACTTCGACGAGTGATAATTTGCATGAGCCGTCTCCCATTGTGTTGCCATGGCAACAGGCCAAACATCTGTCCTTGCCAATAGAACGCCAGACAAGAACTTTGCTATAGCCAAACCAAATTTGGTACACAAATGTATCATGGGAACTTGAACAAAAAAGTATGTTAGACCGTAGCTAGGCAACCAACAATAAGTCAGAATAGACCATGTGACTCGGTAGCAAAGGCACCCTTTTAAAACTTTAGTGTTAGGTTAAGATTAGGTTAGGGACAGGGTTAAATCTACAATTAGGGTTGTGTCTAGGGTTAAGGAAGGGCTAGAGTTAGAACTAGGGTCAAGGTTAGGCCTAGAGTTAGGGCTATGGTTAAGGTTAGAAGTTCAGGTAGGGTTAGGGGTTAGTTTAATGTTCGGGTTAATTTAGGAGTAAAGGCTAAGGAGCGTTTGTAGGACGGGGCATGTGCCAGGGGGCGGCACACTCCTGGGGGGCAGTGTGGCATGGGCGTGGTGTAGGATCTAGCGAGGGCTGATCATAGCCGCTTGCGGCTATATTTAGTCTTGTTTCTGTTATATTGTTTCTTCAAAAAGCATAGACTAAATGGCATTTATGTAGCCTGTGCAGAAAAGAATAATATAATCTTTAAATTTTATTGTGTGCAGATAAATTCTGGTTGGGGACTTAAATAAATAAACAAGACCTGTTCAGTCCTGTATCAGCAAGAAAAGCCTATATTTTAAATCACACATAATGAGACCATGTGCATGTATCTCTTTAATGCTATTTAGCAAATGTGTCTATATAGTGTATATAGTGTAGTGTTGTGTAAATTAAATGTTTAACTTTATTAGACTATGATTTATTTATAAAGTATACTTGAAAACATTTGCCTGGCGTCACTCTCTCCTATAGGTGCAGGTCAGTGCTGGTACAAAGAGAAAATGCCAGCTCACCCAATCAATGGATGTGCTGGAGTTGGCAAGAAATGTTTCCCTCCTTTGTGACTACTGAGTCTGTCAGAGTGTGAACATAAATAACAAAAACAGGGTACATTTTATAAGGTTTATTGCTCTCCAGTAAAAAGTACAGTGTATACTACAGTACAAAAATACATACATGTAACACTCTCCATCGTGCCATCAAACATTTGTAAAATATGTATTTTTGAGCGTGCAAAACAACAAGCTCAGCCATGTGTCCACTGCAGGATTGGATCGTGTTTTACAGCATTACTTTCATAACCACAGGTGAACAACATCTTCTTTAAGCAAGCATCTGCACTGATTATTATGAGACATTGTAAATGAAAGAGATGACAGAAGACCACTGACTCCATCACTGAATGTTAAGCACTTGCTCATGTAATGCTCATGTAGTTATATTCAGCTTTTTTTTCCAGAATGGTCTGTGAACAAAATACTGCCACAAACATTTGCACAGGAGACACTGAACAGTACTAACATTATTTTCAAAATCCATCTGGGTCTAATGCCACTCCACAACATAGACATTTGACCCACCAGAAGACACACACACACACACACACAGCAGCACACACACAAATCACTGGGTAAAACAAAATCATGGCTGACCAGACATAACACTGATATTGTAAAGGACAGACAGGACACCGGTAAACAAAGGAATGGCATCTATGTGGTCTCTCAGCAGAGCGCTGTTGCACTAAACATCTTTAAACTATACTTCATATTTAGGCTATATTTAAGAAAAACAAATTAGATTATTTATTATTAAAGATTGTGTTGTTGAGATTAAGAATAGGCTACCCATAAAATAATGTTATGTCCTCTTTGTCATATTTCTATAGCACAAATACAGTGGATTAAGACTTTGTTTCATGGTCCGTCTTGGTTTTGCACTCCCCAAATTAGCATAAAGCAAACTCTAGAAGTGCTGAATACAATAAAAAGAGTAACCATGAAACCTTAAGCAGCTTTGTACAACAGCGCTCTGGTGACTCCTGGTCACACTTCACAGACACTGTTACTTCAAACTGATTGCATTGACCATTTTCGGCACAAGCCCACAACCTATAGGTGCTAAATATTCAAGTTGAACAGGCTATATAAGTATTTTGGGATTACTTTTAAAGGACAAGCTATCGTGTTATCATTGCAACCATTCACAGCCACTCAAACCACTTACAGCAGTTTTATAAAGACATATAAACCTTTATGACAATTAAGCCTCTTGTAGAAATTGTACATCAGAAAAATAAGACGCTGCATCCTCATAGGAAATACATAAGTTTACATGACTTTTTCTTTTCTCTGTTCCTCTTTTTACATATAGAGTATAAAGTCAAGTCTCTTGGGAGTTACATACAGTAAAGAGTATATAAAATAGCCACAACAGTAGTAGGTTATTATGAATAGAAGTGTCTCTAGATGGCAGAAGCCTTGTCTCGGTTGATAAACAGAGTCTCTTGACAGAAAGGGTTGACCAGGACCATGCTGCTGCCGCTGTAGTCACCATTAGGGGGCAGGTAAGCGTCATGTTCCTGAAAAAGAGAGTGGAAATACATATTAGTATGGAGCTCAACAGTGACTGCCCACCTGCGTTTCTGGAACAAAACTTGTCATTCATTTGTCCTATAAAAGTGATATTAAAAGTTTGAAAACTTCCTCAGGGCTAATCAGCTGTGTGGTAACTAATGACCACTAGACCTATAATCTAAATCTTTTTCTGAGCTTCTAAGTTATTGAAGCATTTTGCAGAATTTTGCCTTTTAAATGTGCTTTTTGGGCTTAAAACAACTGCATTGTGGATATTACTGTAGTTAGCACATAGCTGGTTAGCCTCTGCAATGCCTTTAAAATCTTAATATTTGACATTTTCAAAAGATTTATAGGAAAAATGAATGAAAGATGTACTCTCGGAACCAGAGCAGTTCACTGTTGGGTTTCATACTTACAAGAATTTGAGATAAGAGACTTTGCGAAGTAAGGCATAAAAAATAAAATCAAATTATTATTTTTTTAGATTGCGGTTAGATGTCCATTTTATGTTGAAAATAAATGATTGTAGACAGCTCCTAGCAATGCATAATATATGTTACTCAAATAGAAGTTATTGTGTTTGGTTTGTGCATAGATTTTATATTTGGTAATAATCAAGCAATTAATTGAGCCATGGTAGAAACTGTTAGAAATTGAGGTATATCATTCTAATTGGAAGATAAATAAAGACAAAAATGACACTGTAATGAATCCAGATTTGAACTTCATTATTGACAGTGGAATACCAATGTCAGCCACAAGAGGTCAGTAAAGAACCAAACAATTTTTGAGAAGAAATGCCCATACAGTTACAAGTCTAACTCATATGAAGAATTACACTTGACAACAAAATTAATTACTATATTTTTTAGGTTGCATGTGGCTCAATTTATTTAAAATACTATTTACAGGGAAGATTCATGTTAGAATACAGTTTAATTAATTTTGTGCAAATATGTTGGCCAATCTTATGCATTATATTCATCAAAGTGTAAGATATACATTTTAAACTGTCTTCTCTTTACAGGGGGCTGCTCTATTCATGTCTGGTTGTAAGTCACATAATTCATTCTTTGTCATTACTGCACACACTGCAGTCTCCTAAGTAGCTCTGGGTGGTGACTGTGCAGTGTGAGGAAACTGGTGCACCTTAGGGCTTTTAAGAAGAGAGGGAACAATTTGTGACAAAGCTAGGTGTGCAGAAACAAAAAGGAATAGAGAATTGGGAAGGGATGACTCAGGAGAGAGTAGAACTAGGGACTTAATGGGCGAGTGAGTGGTGAGTCAGCAGGAGCGGTGAGAGAGGAGGGAGGTGGGAGTGCCAAACAGGAGAAAGAGGGTGGCTAGTGATTTGGGGTTTTCACATAGCACTATTAGAGTAGATCTCTATTGGGGTGGACACAACAGTGAAACAACCTGGGCATCACCAGGGGCATCCTACACAAGCTCCGACCTCAGCCTCCCTCTCCTGACGAAGGCAAAATGCAAGAAAAATGTAATGGGGAAAAACATAGAACATGCATGTATCAGAATAAAGAAGGATAAGTTTATAGGTTTCATTTAAAGCGTCTCTCCAGCAGATAGTTCTACAATGCATTAACACCCATAGCACAAATGAAGAGTTCAGTTAAAAATGTGAAACAAAATATTACAGGTGAACATTGTGGTGAAATTTGTGTTTTACAATTCAAATCATTAAATTCTTTCAAGAATTATAGATTTATTAGGACCCAATTCATTTTGAATGTTAGAATATACAACTGTATTAAATTGTATATTATTTTACTGGCATGAATGGGAAAGTCCATTTCCACTCAGAAAACCAGGACTAAATATGACTAAACAGGAACAGGAGTAACTAATTATTCATTCTACAGTATATCTGGACATATTTACTGGCGTTCTTTGTAACTTTTCTGATGAAGGTCCACCACCTTCTAGTATCCATGGAGATGTTATTGCTTTCTCTGATATGTTCCACAGTATGGCATTAAACATGTCTGTCTGGTATTTATTCACCTTCTCTCCACAGATCTGACCTGTAACTTTGCCTGGGAATGTCATTTCCAGTTTCAGACACCGACAGATGGTTCACCCTCCACCAGAAAGTTTACACAGCGCACCTTTAAATTGTACATTTGTACATGTGTATATAATGTTAAAGCATGTGCACCTCGCTCTCCAGGGTGTGGATCTCGCGGGGCAGCTCCACAGCGTGGCGGCTGAAGTAGTCCATAGTGATGGCGTTGTTCCAGTAGCTCAGGTTGTTCTCCTGATTGGTCGACTTCTTCTTCCTCTTCATACAGCACACAGTCAGCAGCACAGCTACAGGAGGAGAAAGAGCTTAGTGCAGACTCCAAAATACACATGCATTGTGTTCACAGAGAAGACTTTTTCCCCACTGCTGAAAAAAGGCACAGTTAATTATGGAAACAAACACAGTGAAGGCGATTCAAACTCAAATATGATGTGAACACATATTATGTAATATTTTTGTATTGTTCTTGTGCTTTAAACATGCTCCTGAGTGGAATCTCATGTTTTCAAACTTAAAATGACCATGTATAGTAGAAACTGGTGTTGGGGCCCATCTACTCAAAGCTGAGAGAATTAGTATGAGGAAAAAACAAATGTTACATAATTAAGGAGCATGCCTCATCGTGTTAAGGGACCACTAAACACCCAAAACACCTTTTCCCTGATTAGCTGTGTAAATTGGTTTAAAATAGACGTGTATTCTTATCCCTGGCCTTATTTTTGCCTTTAAGTGCATATTTGTTAAAAGCCATGTCTGTATCAGCCATTGTAGGATCAACTACATCCAGGACATTTGAATTTCTGTGTTGGACAAATGGCCCCAGTGAGTCAGATGCAGAGTTATGACGTGACAGGCACAGCCACTCACGGTCAGCTCACAGTCTACAGGCGGTAGAGGAGCCCCTCTCAGCCCCTCTCAGCCCCTCTCTACCTGGCACCGTCGAACAAGGGGTACATGAGGAGCCCCTCTCAGCCCCTCTCAGCCCCTCTCAGCCCCTCTCTACCTGGCACCGTCGGTCTCCACAATGTCCTGCCGTGTCTGGAGAAAAGTGAAATGCAGTGATCGGAGCACCAATGTCTGCTCTTTTTCAAAGTCTGGAATGGCCTGGAGTGCACCGGTCCACACGGTGTTGGACTGTTGTGACCGTCGGTCAGCTGTCGATCATCGCTCCAAAGATTGCCCCACCCCTGTCCCACGCCTGCCCCACCCATGCTCCCCCCAGACCCTATTGGGCACTGCCCACTCTGGAGGATTTTTC
>KN509073.1:0-15147 GCA_000787155.1 Scartelaos histophorus
CACACCTTTAAAAACTTAAAAAGTTGTAAAAAACAGGTAGTACCATGATGCGAGAGCGAGAGAGAGAGAGAAGGAGGCTGCAAATGACAGCCTCTGTGACACTATGGAAAGGGAGGGAAGAGGGAGGAAGAACTCGTCAGTGTGAGGGAGGGAGAGAGAGAGAGAGAGAGAGAGAGAGAGAGAGAGAGGGGGGAGAGAGAGCTACTCTCCAACTAGATCGAATTGCAAAAGACTGATATAGAGATAGAGAGAGCTGTACTCAAAAGTGCTAGGGAAGTATTCAACAGTTTAACAAAAATGACTAAGCACTTTCAGAACAATTAGTACCTAAAGACTGTGAAGATGGAGCTATAACCACCTGTTTTTTTTTTTTGTTTTTTTTTTATGAGGATCACACATTTTTCTGATTATCCAGAGGTTTTACTGATGCTTCCTACAAAACGGTGACAATGAAGAAATGTAAAAGAGGCATGTATCGGGGTTAAAGCGATGGAGTGGTTTTTCACTGTTTTGGTGTAACATGTGAAGACCGAGCAGCGGTGGCGGCTAAGGCAAAGAATGCCTCAGTTTGGTTAACACGGACGCAGAGAGAGAAGAAACTATTGTCAAGTTGTGGTATCTCAGGAGCAGCACATATTAAAGGTAAGGCTAAATGAACAAATATCAGATGGAGAGCTTCCTAAACAAGAAAGAAACAAATGAAAGAAGAATTGTTTATGTTGACATGGACACCAAAATTATGTCTACAGTAAGGTGTTTATAAATGTAGGGGTGACGTTGTGTTTTTAAACAATTTAAGAGACAATTTAAGTCTGACAAAGTGGCACTGCAATTCTATTTTGTACAAATGATGTGGTTATTTAGTGAAATATCTAATCTGGTCTCATCCACACTGTATTATGAAGAAATTAACTGAACACATAAAATAACTGTAATTAACAAAATGTCAAAAGTTTTCAATATTTTGGAAATGCCAGAAAGAACTGTAGCACATCAACTAATCACAAGCACAGTTAATCAATCAACAACTGAGTGCAACACAAAACCAGAGGACAGGTATGAATAAATGCGCTGCTCTGTCCATCAGTGCACTAAGAGAATCCTTGATGTCAAAGATGAAGAGGACACAGATTATACAGCATTGTCTGTTAATTCAATGACCCCAACCTGCTTTTATCTTGGCTTAGTTAGTTTACTTTGATTCAAACTGTTCAAAAATGGGTATGTACAGAAAACTCCAAAAACATATTTACACATTGACAAAGCATTCAAAATGGTGCATGTAATATGTGTGATTAAGTCTTAACAAAGGAGTGTAAGTAATTAAAAACACAAAAAAGATGAAAAAGCCCAGTGAAGCATTTGCCTGTGCGAATGATCAATCACTGGTAAACAGGTGTGTGAACAGTGGAAAGGTTCAGGTGCAGCGAGCAGACGAAGCTCCACATACAAGTGTAATGACAGTGTAAGAGGCTGACTCAGACCTCCAGCAATCTCTCCACCTCGTCACCTGGGACGGCATGGATGCACAGTCAATGACACACGCTGCTACTTCCTATCACAGCAATTTCAATGTTTAATTCTAAACGATAAACTCACATAGCACATCAAAATGCCTATCTGCATGGTTAAGTGGTGTGCCTTTCTATAGGAAAATACCTGTAGGTTACTTGAGAGCAGACAGGTTGCGTGTGGTGAACTATAGGAAAATACAATGACATTCGAGCCTGTGTTCCTCTTCACAATGGCCCTGGGAGGTGGGCAGGGACCGCAGTGGTACAGCTCAATTTCCCTGTTTGTCTTTAGATGAGCTCCTCTCTCTCCCCTCATCTCATTGTTTTTGTTAATTCCTTCACTCATTTTGCACAAAATAGGACAACAAAGGTTATATAAAGTGCCAAAGTTATGTTATGGTGTGTGGTGTTGTCAGAGTAATGTTTTTTTGTTGTTGTTGTTTTTTAACCTAAATGAAATCTTACAAATCCCATAGTAGATAAGCAACATTTTATTATTATAATTATATTATGCATTACATGCATGAGCTCTGATAGGGATAACAGTCTTTACATTTGATTACTTACTCCCACAGAACAGGACACTTACCTAATGACCTGAGGGCATTGTAATGTCTCATATTTCACTCTATTGACGAGACATGATGCTGCGTTGCAATGATATAATAGGGACTTAGCACTGTGGTTGTCGTGCTGTGGCTGTTTGTCCTGTCGGGGTCAAGATATTATGTGAAACAATGAGGCAAAAAGCAAGCTCAAGATTAAAGTCTTATATAACCAAGTCTGTTTAGACATTATGTTACCTGCTCCTAAGCTTATGTGTGTATATGCCACAGTTTCTTCTGCGCTAGCAATGGTTAACACTTGTTTAATCACACATGTGCACAGTTGCTATCAGAGTCTTGCAGAATAACGTCAGGAATAACAGCTGCACACCTTAGGGAAGTTGAAAAAGTGCAAAAATCTAAAAATAGCATTTTAGCTACAGTACGTTTTCCCAGAGCAGTTGTGAGTCAGATCCCAGTGGGGCACATGTAGCCGTCATGAGGTAATAAGGTGGACAACTGTAGTAAACTTTCACCTGAGACACAGAATGAGGACGTGTGGCAGACTGAGGGGCACCTGGGACCAAAAAGCAATCAGAGCGGGACCAAGGCAAACAATACGCTCTTTCTCACATCATGGAATCACAAATAAACACCTTGTATATTAGGACATCCTTACTAAATGAGACACAATAAGGACCAAGAATATAGGCCAACTTACAGGCAGCAGAAAATGATTAATCACTAATCATTCTACAGAACAGGGCCACGTTTTATAAAGTACATGCTACTACTCACACAGTGAGTGTATCAGTCCATATACATTTAGAAGAACCCTAACCATACCTCTAACAATATTGTGAACTCAACTTAAAATCAAAAGAAAAATATGACAGGGCTTTATTAATAAACAGGGCATCAGAGAAAATGTAGTGAGAGATGACTAATTGTGTGTATACTGTAGAGCGTCTCTGTCATTTGAAAGAGGAGAGACACTGTCATGTGCCTGAAGAGGATCAGTTGGAGGCCAGTACTTCACTTATGCAGCTGACATGAAAAGACACAAGTGCCCTTCATGAGGAGTAATTGTGCTTCAGTCTTAATGTTTAAACTGGACATGAGAAAGAGGGATAAACAATCACGCAATGATCTACTTTGTCAATATAAAAAGAAAAGTTAAGATTAGACATACAGCAGGACATAAGTTAGTGTATGATGAATACATAAGCTGCATATATCATTCATGTTTGTCCTTTCCTGACTTTGCACAGGGCCTAGATTAAAGCGGTGTGTGAGGAAATGCAGCTCAGACTGTGATCCTGCTGCGAGGGGCTTTGGTCAGACACCAGGAGCATGAGTGTGGGCCGCATCAACCGTTACAGCATCGTGTCGTCTGAGGAAGAGGGCCTGCGCCTCAGTAACATGCATGGTATGAATGGCTTTGGAAACGGCAAGATCCACACACGCCGAAAGTGCCGCAATCGCTTTGTCAAGAAAAATGGCCAGTGTAACGTGCAATTCGCCAACATGGACGACAAATCCCAGCGCTACATGGCAGACATCTTCACAACATGTGTGGACATTCGCTGGCGTTGGATGCTGGTAATATTTACACTGGTGTTTGTGGTCTCGTGGTTGGCCTTTGGTGTAGCATTCTGGGTTATTGCTTTATTACATGGAGATTTGGATAACCCTGCAGGTGATGACAACTTTACTCCATGTGTGCTACAGGTCAATGGATTTGTGGCTGCATTTTTATTTTCAATTGAAACACAGTCTACAATTGGCTATGGCTACCGTTGTGTAACAGAGGAATGCCCAGTGGCTGTCTTTATGGTGGTATTTCAGTCGATCGTTGGCTGCATCATTGACTGTTTTATGATTGGTGCCATCATGGCCAAGATGGCACGACCTAAAAAGCGAGCAGAAACTCTTTTGTTCAGCCACAATGCAGTCATTGCCATGCGGGATGGAAAATTGTGCCTCATGTGGAGAGTAGGGAACCTTCGCAAAAGCCACATTGTGGAGGCACATGTGCGAGCACAGCTGATCAAGCCTCGGGTCACAGAGGAGGGAGAGTACATCCCTCTGGACCAAATAGACATCAATGTAGGATTTGACAAAGGTCTGGACAGGATATTTCTGGTTTCTCCCATAACCATTCTCCATGAGATTGACGAAGAAAGTCCACTTTTTGGGATCAGCCAACAGGACCTGGAGTCAGCAGACTTTGAGATTGTAGTTATCTTGGAGGGTATGGTGGAGGCCACTGCCATGACCACTCAGGCACGCAGCTCATATTTGGCCTCTGAGGTCCTGTGGGGTCACAGGTTTGAGCCTGTTCTGTTTGAGGAGAAGAGTGTGTATAAGGTGGATTACTCACACTTTCATAAAACCTATGAGGTGCCGTCCACCCCTCGCTGCAGTGCCAAGGATATGGTAGAGAACAAATATCTGGTCCCTAACTCAAACTCTTTCTGTTATGAAAATGAACTGGCCTTCCTCAACCGTGAAGAGGAGGAGGAGGAAGTGGGAGGCGGGAGCAGGCCACTAGCAAACCTCAGTCCAGACAGAAACAGCCGGCATGAATTTGAACGATTACAAGCCACCAGGCCACCAGACCAGCGGTCATATCGCAGAGAATCAGAAATATGACCCAGGACTGACCTCTGAGGCTAAGATGCAGAACAATGCAAGGTGCCATATGAAAGAGAGACTAGTACTATAATAAAGGTATAAAGCAACATTTAATTACATACAAAGAACTGTCAAAGCAGTGCACAGATTAAAGGAATGTTTTCAGATGAAGAAAAGGTGGATTACAGGACTACTTCCTTCATAGAAACTTGAATCTTTTTTTGACATTGTCATTGTTTGGCGCGCTGAGTCATAGAGATATATTCAGAAATTTTAGGTGTAAATAAATGGCTTAGATAACTTGTTTTGTGTGCGGTATCAGTTTCCAAAAAAAAAAAAAAATTACCACATAGTGAATATATTTTACATTTTCTGCAGAATATGGAAGAACAAGTAACTCATTAATGTTCTTTTTGTATTGCTGTTATGGTTTCAGTGAAAGAAAAATAAAACAAAGCAATGCATTTAGATGCAATGATGAGCCATGATACAACCCTTCCCTGCAACATTATACTCCAAAATCAACTGAACTGAACTATAATTTTCTAGTACTTACAAGTTGCTTTCAATTCCAAAGCTAAAATGAAAAGCACAGACCTTGTCTGGCTATTCTGACTGTTGAGTTATGGCTAAAAATAGCACAGAGCAACCACTTTGATTTAAGGCAATACCAGACAGAAATGTTAGTTTTATGTTTCCATTTCCTTTAAAACTCAAACTATGCATGTTTTAAACAAATTAAATGAGGAAACTCAATCACTGATCAGACACACTTTGTTGTGTATGAACAATGTTAAATTTGAGGACAGCAAATTCTCAAACTTGCTCACTTGAATAGATCAAACGCTGCAGCCTCAGATATTAGCAATACATTACACGGTGAGATAACACAAAAAGATGAGACACTGCCAGTGTTTCAGAACAAGCAATAATATATGCTTCTTTTCAGGTTAAAATTTGTGAAATGTTTCTTTCACATTTTTACATACTGTAACTGTACAGTATCTCCAGTATTACTCAAACATTTGATACCAAAGTTATGAATATACACAGAGCACATGTTTAATTTTTTTTAATTAAATATATATTATAAGCTCAGACTTTCAGTTCCTCCTAAATTTTCTTACATTTCATCTCTCTGTAAAGATTTCTATTTTATGAATACAGTTTAAACTGGCTGTAAAAAATCGAGACTAATGTAAACTTAATCTGTGTGATAACTGATTGTGAAATCTTGATTTTAAAATCCCAGCAAATAAATGCAAAGTCACATATCATAGCATTGGTAACCTCCTTAAGATACTCCTTTTTTAATAAACTAGCAAGTTAAATGTTACTACAAATAATCTGATTGTGTGTATGAAGAAAGAAGAGAGGGTAAATTAAGAACCATAAAATGGTTGTAATGTTGGTCACAATGACTGATATTTTCATAAGAGACTTCACCCATATGATGCTACATATTCCTTTAGTGAAGTTTTTTAGCTCTTTCTAGTATGCTTTAAAATAGCTTTTTAGTGAGACTGCTCTGACCGACACAAAACTTATATTATGCTAATTACCTTCTGGGAAGGTTGTGCACACTGGTTTGTCATTCATGAACTTTTGTTGGGAACAGAACTGAAATCTTTGTCCTAAGCAGCAAAACTGAACTGTTTCTGTGGCAATATTGCCACCTGAGCCTTTAAAATGAAATCTTATCAAATCATATGTTTATTGTAAACGCAGATTATAAATGAATGATGGTGCAGCAAAGGTATAAAACTGATTATTTTTATATAAAGATGATTTTTGATAGTTGTGAATGAATGCACAGGTTATGAAGTGATTATTGAGAAGCAGAAATGTAAACATCTTAGCACCGCCATTTTCAAATAAACATGTATTTCTCTTAAAGGGATTATTGGAATAACTTTTGACCTCTGTAGAAGTCTTCCTATGTCCAGAACAATGTCTGCTGGACTTCTTTTCTCATTTAAATGACTTAATTAAAAAGTTTTAACAGTCAAACTGTTTTGGTGTTTGTCGTTACATTGTCATAACAAAACACACTTGTTCAACAGTGCGAGGTGAATGTGAAATCATTAAAGCCCCTCGCCAGCTTAGGGCCATCTAATCATGTGATCAGAGAAGGAGCTGCGGTCATGCATCATCATGAGTCCTGGGTCACTACAGGAGCAACACTCATGTCACCTCCTCCAGGAGACTCCAGTGCACAGCCAATTATTCAAGAAGCCTCATCAATTAATCACTGCAACACCCTAGCCACTGTGAGGCTAGGGCCCTTCATCAGATCAATGAGAGACCATTACTTCACTGTTCTTATTTCTGTCTGAGAAACATAACCACAGCCCAGACCTGAACAGAATAATGTGTTTAAATGATGCAGTTGGGAAGAAAATGTAACTCCAAACCACTCCTGATGTGCAGACCAGTGCATAGCTTTAGTAAAGTGTATTTCTGGCTAAAACCTGACATGACCCAAAATATCAGTTTAAAGGTCCAGGCTGGATATTATAGTGAGTGACACATGCAGGATTATGGAAAAGAAAGGAGACGTGGTTGGGCTGAGCTCAGAGAATATGTCTCAACACAAATGGACACTGGAATCAGAGGAGCATGGCAGGAAACTTAAGTTATGTCCCAATTAATCTATTAATTGCCAGCATTTCTTCACATTGATCCATAAACTCATGTAAACCAGTGGCTTAACTCATGGTTTGCAGCTGGGGCATAAGAGCAGACGCAGCAGACAGATACATATATAACAGTGCTGTTATGATATTATATATAAATTGCACATAAAAAATTAACACCCAGAATCCCCTGGGACGGTCCCTTCTGTGTTGTGCCACAGAACAGTTGATTGAGCCACCTGAGGTTGTTGCTCACACAATAATTCACATGTCGTAAAATGGCAGCACACTCACCTAACTGCTCTGGTCTAAAGAGTTCACGAAGATGTGACCTTTGAGATGTGCTCCGCAAAAAGAGGAGGATAGAGGTGTCACTTACTGCATGGCACCAACCGTCTGTAAAGGCAGAAAACAAAACTATTTAAGTCCTTATTCAGCTTTGGGCTCATTGATTATCAGCACTGATTTTAATATTGAACACATGTCTCTTCTTGTACCCAGGCAAGTGACAGGTTTACATTTTAAAAATAATTTCAATGTTGAAAACCATAAAGTGTTGAAAAACATTAAATCAATGTTGCCTGATATTTAGCAAAAAGACAGTAAATCATAATTGTGTCAATCATAATTTTGATACTTAATAAAAAGGTGGTGGTTGGCTTATTAAGCCTTATTTTTAAATGCTGGGCCAAGCTCCTTGTATTCTGGGGTCTTTATGACAGTCAAATGAGGGGAAATTGTGCTAAGGGGGCTATATTAAGCTCTTCGGTGTCAAGCACCTTGAAGCTCACTGACCAATATAAACCCCCCACTCTGAACTCCTGTGATAGAAGCCCATTACATTAATGTTTCAAATCCAACCGTTCACTGGCATTTTGACTGATTAAGTTAATAAACACTTCATTATCTATAAATCTGTCTCTAGGGATCCCAAATTACATAAGGCTGCATTATATGCAATCTAATTATAAACAAGTTAGTAATTTAATTTATATAGAGCTTATCACAGAAATATGTCACAAATACACTGTATGGATCATTATTCATTCACTCCACACCCGGTGGTGGAACTACAGCGTGTGTTGTAGCTACAGCTGCCCTGGGGCAGACTAATGGAAGTGCAGCTGCCAATCTGCGCCATCGGCCCCTCTGACCACCACCATCTCTCACGCACCACTTTCATACTATGCAGTGTGGACATAACAACAGTTTTTGTGACACCCCACTGTGGCACCTGATGTATACTAGCCAGGCCCAGTCTTGCTTGGCCTCTTATTTACTTAGAATGAGTTGCTGAACTAGCTAAAAAAAAAAAATGTTATTTTGTCCAAATGAACACAATGGCACTGCACTCCCACCTACACTTGTGGTCTAGTGTAACCACAAACCAGCCAAGAGCCCACTAGCCCACTATCTATCAACAAAGGTTCATTGAGGCTGCCTCGCTGACTCACAGTCAGGTAACAGCAGAGGTGTTACTGTACATGTGACACAAACTGATGACATTATCAACTCAAATACACTTGTTTACTTTTTACCCACTGTGGATTGTTTTTATTCTGTTTCATGGGTGGACAACCTGAGGGAATGTAAGTGGGATGCTCTCATTTCCTGGCTTTAGACCCAGGTAATTATTCTGTGAGCCCAAAGGCTTGCAAATTTAAAGGCAGAAAGTAATGCGGATGCACTGATAGGTCATGCAGAGTTTATGAAATGACAACAAATAGTGAGAGATTAAGCCTAGGATAATAGTACTTAGCACATCTCAAGTTATATAACTGACTGCAGCTAACTTTCTGACGGTGATCTTCAAACTCAGCGTTATGGAAATCTGTACTGTTAGTGTTACGTAATCCTATAGAACTAAACAGTCATGGTTATGAGAATATAATTAAAAAACAGTAAATACAAAGAGCTGCTGGTATCCATATAACCAAGGGTGCTTATTAAACAGAATGCAGTTCACTAAGAGAAAAAGATACATTTTAGACACAAACTTATATTAAAATCAAGGCTTTTCAATATTCAAAATATGGAATATTTCAATATTCAATATAATTCAATATAACTAAGTGAGTGTCTGATATTTTTCTTTCTCTCTACAAAAATATAATCTTGACAAAGGTAATAAGAGTCAGTAAATCCTAGTCATGCGAACAGTTAGAACAGCAAGTCTCTCCAGACTCCCCAGGGCTACACTCATATCTGTCAACGTTCTTTGCTAATGCATCTTTGGACAGAGGAAGACACATAGTTCTCCCCAAATACCCTTTCATACAAACACAGGCATTCCACACGCCCTGTCTCAATCCTACCTTCACCTTTGCCAGCATGTATGGGTCAACTTTGGCCCACTGGCATCTCTGCCTCAGAACAGGGACCTCAAACAACCTGAGCCTGTCTCCAGTGTCCACAAGCAGAATGATGGCCTTTGTATCTGAAGATGTAATACACAATGCTGGCTCTAAAGTGGACGTTCATTGAGATGAGGGAGCATTCTGCCTTCTAATATGACAGAGACCTGAATACACAGAAATGAGACAGATTTAACTGAGATGAACTTGACTGTGGGTTTACTTTACACTTTACACTGTGAAAGACTCATCTATACATGTATATCAGTACATTATTGTGTGTGTGTGTGTGTGTGTGTGTGTGTGTGTGTGTGTGTGTGTGTGTGTGTGTGTGTGTGTGTGTGTGTGTGTGTGTGTGTGTGTGTGTGTTCATTTGTATGTATGTGTGTCCAGTTGTGTGTGTGTTCAGTTGTGTGTGTTGGATGTGGATGTTTCTCAAGGGCCATGAACACTCATATTGATCACAGACTCCATTTTGTATTTTAAGCCATTTTGTTTTTGTTTTTTTTCCTGAGTTTCTTTTTTTTTAATGTGTGGTAGTGTTTTGCTTTGTGTGCATTGTGTCACCATGGTAATTGATGAACTGCCATATACATATTTACATATTAGGGCTTGGATGAAGCCCATTTTTCAGGAGAAGAGACACACCACAAGCTTATAGGTCCACGTGAAGACGAGATTTTTGGTATATTTTATGATAAATAAGCAGTGCAATTTCCTTCACAATTCTGACTTCACGATTTTTACTTAATGTAATATTTTAGAGGTCATTGTAGTACTTGAACTATAACTTCTCAAACACCATATCACTACCTCTTAACTCTTTTTTAGTCCAAGCCAAAGGTAATTTCAGGAGGAAAGATCTCACAGGATAATTTTTCTCATATATGCAATGTGGCATTTCTGTCGCGTGAGAACCTGTGCCACTAATGCGCATAGAGCCACCGCAGCAGCGTGATGTCACTACAAATACAAATCACCATCTACAATCAGTAGCGTTAACAAACCTCTGTCTCAACTTGGGACGGTCCGAGCACAGCGGCTCAATTGTATCAGGTGTCTCTGAATTGCAGAAGGCAGAAGGCAAGTTCTCGTCACATTTAGAACAAACTTCACTTTACTGCCGCCTCAGAAGCACTGCAGCCTGGAGTGTGTCAGTACTGACCTCTACTGACCGGGGCTGACACTGAGCGCCTGTGTGAGGAAAATGGGATTATTAGAAATAAAACAAAAATAAAACAAACAAAAAAACACATTAGTAATAGATATGCCTTATTAATACATTTGTCATGTTGTTTCCCTAATTGTTTTGGGGAATGCAGCTCTCAGAGGGGTCACATGAGTCAACAGCTATTTTCAGTATTATAAGGTACTGTTTCTCAACCTGTGGTCCCGCTCCTTCAGGTGGGACTGGGAGGTTTGCCTCATTTACAGTTCGCTTTTCTGTTTAAACTGCATCTGAAATGAGGTAGTTTACTTTTAGACCTTGTTTAGTCCCAAATTAGACCTGGAATAGTCCTGTTATAGACCTGGTTTAGATTTAGATCAGACAAGGAATAGGAAACATTATTAACATTAATACAAAATATTATTTTTCATTTGTTAGAACCCAGCTTGGCTAGGGTCTGCGAAGTAACAAAAAACCAAGATGGAAATAAATTAAGTAATGTTTAATTAACAGGAGGATTAACTAAGGGACACATAAAACTAAACTAAACCATGAGTCTCCCAAAGAAAATCACATAAACCCACAAACAGAATCAAGAGACAAATCAAAAGGCACAAAACAGAATGAACTAAACAGAAACCAAGTGCCTCAACACACAAAAGACACACACACATTGGCAGACAGGCCATAAAGTCCAGCAGTGCTGAACAGGTGCTGCAATCTCCTTAAATAGGGGGGAGGAGGCTGGAGGCGGGGCAGGATTGCCCAGGTGTAGAAGTGCTCCACCAATCAGGGACCAGGCCTCTCACAGCAGGAACAGAACAGTCAGCAAAACACACCAAAACACACCAAAATCAGGAGTGGAGCTTCTGGAGCTTTCCTCAGGGGACAAACTGAGGAAAGCCATAGGCTGAAACGCGTCGGGACTTTTAAAGTTGTCCATTTTGACATGCCGTAAATTAATAAAGGCATTTTATTTTAACCGGTGAGTGCCTTGGATTTTTTGCATCTTTAAACTGTCTTCCCTTCCCCAAAGAGCACCACTGTGTTTTTTCTACTTTTTTCTACTGTGTATTATCCTCTGGAGGTCCAGAAAGCGCTCCTTTTTGAAACTTTTAAAAAATGATTCAAGTCTGACATCTCGCGGTTAAAATAGTCCATGGCGCTGGCCTCTCTTGTCTTAAGCCTTTTAACCAATCAGGTGCAGCAATACACAAAGCTCAACCAGTGAGCCAATCAACGCCCTGGATCTTCAGAGGAAAGATGGCCTCTGTGGCATTATAGTTCTATGAGTGAAGCAGTCTATCCGTAAAATTTGAATTAAACAGCGAAAAAAATATACTATAGAAACTACTGACCGGGTAAGCGCATATAATTAAAATATAATGCATGTTATAACATTTATATCTAGTTACATATTTCATACTCGAATAAATTGACAACACAAGATGCTAATGGCTAACAAAGAAGGAATTGGTTTTGAATTCATCTTCGTTGTTTTTAGCGTGACTTTCTGTAGGTTTCCAGATGAAGGTGGTAAATCTGAAGCAAGCCATTCTGCAGGCTTGGAAAGAGCGCTGGAGTGACTACCAATGGGCAATCAATATAAAGAGAAACTTCCCCAAAGGAGCGACATGGGACTACCTGAACTTGGCTGGTTAGGGAAATATACCTGAATGGATATCTACTCAATATATGGATAACTTTCTTAAACGAACCTGGTTTTGTTCATTCCAGAGGCCCTGATGGAGCAGGCAATGATTGGGCCGTCTCCCAATCCTCTCATTCTCTCTTACCTGAAATATGCCATAAGCTCCCAGGTAAGTGTACAGAGCTTTGTACTAATTGTGGTAACATTACTATTTTGTCTTGCCATACAACAGATAACATTTACTGCATTTTTTGCCGCTTCAGATGGTGTCCTATTCCAGTGTGCTTGCTGCTATTAGCAAGGTAACAAACATCTAAATATACTAGTGTTATTACAATACCAAAATTTGAAACTCTTTTTTTTTTTACATTTTATATGTTGATGTAATTTTCAACCTAAAATATTACTAGTTTTCTTATTATTTCCAAATGGTCTAATAATAGTTCTGCTAAAAATCAAGACAATACAAACTAGTCAAGAAATGTAAAATGTAATTTTTTTACAGTCTTGATCCTTGTTCCATGCATTTAGCTTCTGATTGTAGGTTTAGGTCAGTTTTTTATGACAACACTTAATACACTGGGATTCTAATGTTTTATTTTAATGTTGTAATTAATATGTCTTTATTCATTTAGTTTGATGATTTTTCTCGAGAACTTTGTGTTAAATCTCTGTTGGAAATAATGGACATGTTCTGCCATCGCCTCAGGTACTCTTAAAAAATCAACTATGAAATATTTCTTACAGCATTTATAGTTTTATTGTTCTAATCTGGTTTTAATTTTACTTTTGTTCAACACTCGACTTTCAAAGCTGTCATGGAAAAGCAGAGGAATGCATTGGTCTATGTCGTGCCCTCTTGGGGATAACTGTGTGGCTGCTGCAGGGCTGTGCTTTTTACTGTGAGAAGCTTCGAGAGCTTGGTCAATTGGCGAGTACAGAATCCAGTCTCATAGCCTGTCAGGAGAGACTTCACAGCCTTCTCAACAGTACCAAGAATAGGGCCCTTGTGCACATTGCACGGCTAGAGGAACAAAGTAAGCATTTGATAATTATTCCCGTTATTATTACAGTTGCAAATGTATATTTTGCATGATGTATTCTGAATAAAAGTGAACATTTCTGTAGGTTTTTGGAGCAATGTGGAGCAGGCTATGCTTAAAGTGAGTGAGGGTCTAAGCAGTGTTTCTAACCAGGCATTAAAGACTAAGATTGAAGAAAGCCTTGCACTTGTGAAAAGGTGAGTTAGTGCATAATTAAATGGGTCAAAAAATGTAATTATAAATGGTTTTAAGTTTTTAATTATTAGACTAGGGGCCTTCAGACTTCGCTTTCTGTTTTTGAAGGGCAGAATGAATGTTAATATAATCCATAATATAATAAACTGACTCAGTAATTGCAATTACAGTGAAATGATTCATTGCATATGTATTTAAGCTGTGATCTTGTTCTCTATATTCCCATAGTGTCCCACAGATGTTGACCATGCAGTTAGACCCTCCTGTTAATGTGTCCTTCCCTTCAGTCCATGCCTTTATAATGCTGGAAGGAACAATGAACCTGACTGGAGAATTGCAGCCTCTGGTGGAGCAGCTCATGATGATCAAGCGAATGCAGGTTGATTAGTCATATTGTAACATTTTTCTTTAAGGTGCACTGTACTTTTCTGGTGGAGCGTCCGGCAAATGCTTTTATCCATGGATATGTTATATATGCTTTGTCTGGAAAGTTTCACAGTATGGTATTAAACCTTTCTATCTTCATGGTGATCAAACCAGACTAAATTACGGGTCAGATCTCTGGAGATGGCCTGCTCACAGCCAGAATCCCTGTTTTTGTAGGTATTTTAAGGTATAAAACCACTTGAATAACTAAGGTAGAGCTGTTTAATGTCATACTGTGGAACATTCCAGGCAGAGCAATGACGTCTCCATGGAAACAAGCAGCTGACAGACCCTCGAATACTAATTTTGTATGTGTTGTTTTGTTGCATACAGCAAATACCAACACCACTTTTTGTATTGGAGATTTGGAAAGCCTGCTTCACTGGCCTCATTGAGTCACCAGAGGGCACAGAAGAGCTAAAATGGACAGCTTTCACATTCCTCAAAGTACTTTATCTCTTAATTGTTCATACCATTTAAATGTCCTTATTCTAATGTCCTATAATATAATTTTATTTTTTCTAGATCCCACAAGTTTTACTAAGACTAAAGAAGTATCCAATGGGGGAGAGGGGACAGGTAAACTTGTTTATTTGCATTTTGTGTTTTTTCTTACAAATGATCGACTGTGTCAATGTTTTGAACATATATCTGTGGTACATTTTGAAGGATTTCATGGATGACGTTAACATTGCATTTGAGTATTTACTGAAGCTTACACCACTGCTGGACAAAGCTGATCAAAGATGCAAGTAAGTGCATATATGTTTGTCAATATGCCTTTTATTCACTGACTCTGTGAAGCCCTGTGAGGTTACTGCTGTTGTGATACTGGGCTATGCAAAAGTAAATAGAACTGAAGTCCACCAGAATCTTTCAACACTATTTTTCAGATAATGGAATTACCAGTATCTTATGTTGAAATCTGTGCTTTCCACTCCCTAGCTGTGATTGCCTTGGAATGCTGCTACAGGAATG
>KN509073.1:15161-25408 GCA_000787155.1 Scartelaos histophorus
AAGCTGGTACTATTATCAGAAACAAATACAGCCAATTTAACAGCCAAAAGGTACAGAACTAATGTAACGTATGTGTTTCCTTTTTAACGCATTCTTTTCACAGTGTGCTTTCAATGTAACGCCACCTCCTTTTCCTTTACATACATGATTTAGGACAGAGGACAGGGAATATGCCCCAAAGCTGAAAACTGCAGAGAATGCAAACATCCAACCCAATCCTGGTCTTATCCTAAGAGCTGAACCCACTGTCACTAATATCCTCAAGGTGCAATTCCATAATCCATAAGATCTATTCAAATTTTAATGTGGCTTAGAATTAATTTAGCAGTACATTGATATCAATTCTTCATTCATCTAACCTATAGGACTATCTTATGCTCTGTTGTTTTAGACTGTTGATGCAGACCACTCCAAGTCTCCTGAGGGCCTTCTTGGGGTTCTTGGCCACATGTTGTCTGGCAAGAGCCTGGACTTGCTTCTTGCAGCAGCTGCAGCTACTGGGAAGCTCAAATCTTTTGCCCGGAAGTTTATCAAGTACATAAATAATGCTTCTATATAATTACAGTATTATTTGCTGTACTTTTTTGTGTTACATTTGTTGCCTTTTTTTTAGACTGAATGAATTTCCAAAACATATTGCTGGTGAAGGAAGTGAGTGACATCTTCCATTATGAAATGTTCCTTTGTTGTTTATTTTAAGAACTCCATAACAACAGTCTTCTTTTCCTCAGCAAAGTCAGCATCTGTGCGATCTCTTCTCTTTGACATCTCTTTCCTCATGCTGTGTCATGTGGTGCAGACATATGGGTCAGAGGTTTGTCCATGTCACTTTTGATTTTTGTTCATAAAAAAAAAAAAACAAAAAAAAAAAAAAAAAAAAAAACGAAACAGAAGTCATATTGTACATCTTTACAAAATATCAGCCACATTTTGGGATTTGTTTGAACGTTTATGATCTTTTTGTGACATACCAGGTTATATTATCAGAACCCAGTCCTTCTGGAGAGACCCCATTCTTTGAAACATGGTTGCAGACATGTATGCCAGAAGAAGGTAAGATCCTAAACCCGGATCACCCCTGCTTCAAACCGGAGCCTGGTAAAGTGGAGAGCTTGGTTACCCTTCTCAACACCTCCTCAGAAATGAAGCTAATGTGCGTTCAGCTTTCTCATTGCTACATATTTGTGTTATTATTATTATTATGTTTTTTTTCATCATAATTTAGTTTGTTGTTTTTTTAGTCAGGTTAAATGGCATGAAATTTGCCTGAACATCCCGGCAGCAATCTTGGAAGTACTGAATGCTTGGGAGAATGGTGTGCTTTCAGTGGAGGCTGTGCAGGTAACGTTATTTATACTGTATTGTACTTGCTATTGCATTTTGCTTAAGAAATAATTCACAGTTCTCACAGACACTACTCAGAAGGGACATATTTGGAAAATGACATCATGTTTAGTTAGACTTAAAAAAATGCAGAAGGATGCTGTGTCATTTCCACTTTCTTTGTGTCATTTGTAGCAATGCCTGACAATGTGGAAGAATGTTTTTAGTAAGAATCCCCCTTTTTTCAGCACATCCTTCTCTTTTTTTTTCTGTCTTTCTCACATCTGTGCAAATGTAGAGGATAACGGATAACATAAAGGGGAAAGTATGTAGTATGGCCATTTGTGCTGTTGCGTGGCTAGTAGCTCATGTCCGAATGCTGGGCCGAGATGAGAGGGAGAAGCCACAAACGATGATTCGACATCTTGTGACACCTCTGTATCATGGAGAAAATCAACATCAATTTTACAATGAACGGTATGACACCATCATAAACGATTATATCCACAAATGGTAAATAAATTTCCCTTTCCTTCACTCTAGTGTCATAATCATGAGTTCCATCATGGAGCACATGTGTGCAGACATCTTTCAGCAAACAGGAGCAACATTGCGCCCCCCAGTGGAAGGTCATGAACCCATCCCTTACCGCAACCTTCTACCAACCAAGGAACCGATTCATGCTGCTTTGAGTCAACAATTCCAAACAGTTTTACGGAAAGGATGGGTTGACAGTCGAGCACTGCATCTCTTTGAGAGCCTCCTGAACATGGGAGGGGTCTTCTGGTTTACTAATAATTTAGTTAAGGTTAGTTTATTTATCATAATATTGGTGTAGCTCCATGTAGCCCTGGCACATAGTTATGTACTGGTGTTGTGTCTTTGAGCAATACACTTTATCAAGTCAATCATGGTATATGAATGATTGGTGGTCGTTTGGAATGCTTTTGATGTACATTGTACATTATATAGCCGCATTTCTGCCGCCCCAGGGCAGCTGTAGTTTACCACCAAAGTACCACGTTGTATATTTATATTCTGTATATTTTGACCTAACCATTATGCAAGGCCAAGTGTAATCTCCCCCAGGTATCTGTTTCCAAATTATCATGCGTAGACTGATGAAGCAATTTACAGCATTTCTTTGTTTTGTTTTCAGTGTACGAACTTTTGGTTTTGGTTTAACTACACTGAGTAGTGTATTATAAGAGGAAGAATGTGTTTGACTTTCATTTACACAACATTATGAATACAATATATACATAAATGAAGAGATCAATAGCAAAAGTAGATATAGCCATTTGAAAAAATGCCAAAAAGTTTTTTTTTTTGTTACCATAAGGTATTAGCAATTGCAATAATATATAGTGGATTTTATCAAGAATGGATGGAATATTATTTTGATAATGGTAAAATAGATTTGGCTTAGAGTAAATTGCAAGTCTCCAATGACTTTTTTTTAAATGGCCCTTTTCTGGTTTTATGAATTGACTCTTCAGCATTTCCCTTTCATTGCAACCTTCTGACCCCAACTGGGTCTTGAATCAGTATTTTGAGTTTTGTATACTCACACCACACCACATGTTTGTGATCTGTCTTCTTGTTTTTTTTGGTTTTTTTTTTGTCTTATCTTAAAAGTATGTTGTGATTGTAGGAGCTGCTAAAGGAGACTCGTCAGGAGTGGGCCAATCGAGTGGTCGAGCTCCTTTATAGTATCTTTTGTCTGGACACTCAGCAGATCACACTGACTTTGCTTGGGACCATTCTTCCCAACCTGCTAACAGACTCTGCCCACTGGCACAGCCTGGCAGACCCACCGGGGAAGGCACTGGCAAAGTATGAAGTCATTACAATCTCTCTATAATTGTGGTTTAAAATGTTGTATCCCATTTTATAGTGAAATGTTCTCCCACACATTAGGTTGGCTGTGTGGTGTGCACTCAGCTCTTACTCTTCTCAACATAAAGGCCCATTATCAGCTCGCCAACGTAAGAGACAGCGGGAGGATATTGAGGTAATTCAATTCAATTCAATAATATTTATTTCATTCATTAAAACAAAACAAGTCAATGCAACATATCTGCAGACAGTATTACAGATTTGGTACAATTTTGGTACATGAATGAAAGAGCACAGAAAGAAGCAAAAACTTGTAATGTCTGCCCCTTATCAACTCTTATTCACTTCCAGTGTGTTGCGCTGTTACATTACACAAAATCAAACATAGATGTACAGCTTCCTTACAAAAAAACAAACCACAAAATCATCCTGTCACAGCAGTTTTATACTTTCTTAATAATGATAATTTCAAGCTTTTCTTAAACATATAGATGGACTTGGATTCTTTAATATCGGTTTCAAGACTGTTCCAAAGACTCACTCCCTTGATTGAGATGCATCTTTCCTTTGGTTTTGTTCTAAACTCTGGTTTAGAAAATGGATCAGTTCCCTGTAGTTGCAGTCACTGTTGCAGAATAAACTGTAGTAGCCTGAGTTTAAGAGAAGAGGCATGATGTTGGAGTTTTAACACAGGAAAAGATTATTTACCATCTGTACCATGTCTACGGGACGCACTTGGAGACATGAACCTTCAGAACATTGCCATAGTGTTGTCCATTCCAGTCTAGAGGAGTCCAATCTGGTTATGCTTCAGTTGTAAGGAGTATTATTCCTGTGATGACGTAGGCCAAAATGATACTCCAGTTTGATATGTTAAGCTCTTTGAAATCACTTCTACACATTATCATTCTGGGATGTCTCTCAATGAAAGCAGTTGAAAAATGCAGAATGTGTGACGATTATTTGAATCTGCATCACAAAAATTGGACAAACCAAAAATTAAAACTTTTGTTACATCCAGTTGAGAGAAAATTAGCCACCTCCCCTTCTATGCAAATAGGGTTTCACTCTGCACTTTTTTCACAAACAAAATATTCTGTATTGGTGCTAAAATAGGCGGAAGTACGTCTGTCAGCACCACCATGTTTGAGCACTTGTCCTTTGGCTTGCGCACAAACTTCACTGCTGCTGTCTCATTGGTCTGCTCACCCGATTAACCCTACACAAATATGACGAGAAACTTACTGTGCAGTCTCTTACTGTAGAATTTCTCTTTATGCACAGGATTACAACAGCCTCTTTCCTTTGGATGACACACAGCCATCTAAACTCATGCGTTTGCTCAGCTCCAATGAAGATGAACCTGTAGCCCTCTCCAGTCCAGGTCCGCCTAAAACATTCTGCTATTTTCACATTTTTGAAATGCAAATCTACTTGCTATTGTGTAATCTAGTTATAAGCAGAAAAAGAGAAAGGCTTATCTTAACAGTCTTGCAGGTTTTAACCTGCCTTAACGGCACACATGCCTTTTTTATCTCCAAGAAATCCTAGTTAATAATGAAACCCAAGAAACATATTACAGTGTACAGTGCACAGTATACATGTATGTACATTATATAATTTATAAAAGTCATTATTTTAAAGAACCTTTGATATTTGTCTCTGTGTGATATATATGTGTGTATAGGAGATCGGTCCATGAGCACTTCACTGTCTGCTTCACAGCTCCACACTGTGAATATGAGAGACCCCCTCAACAGAGTCCTGGGTATGTAGAAGGAAAGCATGAAATAAAGCCACTAGTCCTAGCAATATAAGGCTACTGTATAATTGTATTATAAATTACCAGCTGTCTCAGCACATAGCCCATAATGTCTGATGTTATTGAATGTTTTAAAATACTTTTAATACTTTTAAACTTAATATACATTTTCTCCCCAGCCAACCTATTCCTCCTGATTTCTTCAATCCTTGGCTCAAAGATGGCAGGGCCTCACACCCAGTTTGTGCAGAGTTTTATTGAGGAGTGTGTTGAATGCCTGGAGCAGGGAAGTCGTGGAAGCATTCTGCAGTTTATGCCCTTTACCATGGTGAGTAGCAGAGGGTATAGACAAGCAGTCATGTTCAGATAAGAAAGATGTATTACTGAAGAAGTGATAAGGAGGGCTTGTCCTATCCTGTTAAATCTTCTGCTGGTCTTAATGGAGCTGTTCTTAGCATTCCTGGTAGTGTAGGTTGTTGTGGAAAAAAAATATATTTTTATTGAAGAATACATAATTATAGTAATCCATTTGTGAAGCCTGATGAGTTTTTGGAATACAGACAATTATTATTCTTTGTTACAGCAGATATAGACAGGGCCTAGGGCTTCCCTGGCCAGAGACCCACAGCCTCTTCTGTCTTCTCTCTGTGACCTCTCCCAAGTCTCCTAACCAGTATTTATACAGAAATACAAATTACATGCATATCAAAGCAAAGTGATGTTTATTTCTCAGACATGTGCTTATGGGTTTTTAACACTTAAGGACAGGCAAAGTAACAAAAGACTTCCTGAACCTTGCGGATAGTGTCTGTTGCACTTTTACACATGTTAAAACTGGTCTTAGTAACAGGTAGAAATCACATGTATTTACCCAGATATAACTTTATATTGTGGAAATCTTTCCACAATATAAATTCCCATGTCACTGTGTGTATATTATTATTATTACTATTATTAATATTATTATTATTACACTCCATAGGTTAGGAATATATAGTTTTATTGTATTTTCAGAAACAGATTAATGGATTAATCTCAAATTTGTGTGTGTCTTTATGTACAGGTCTCGGAGCTGGTGAAGCTGCCTGCTCTTGCCAAACCAAAAGTTGTCTTAGCCATCACAGACCTCTCTTTGCCCCTGGGAAGGAGAGTAGCAGCCAAAGCCATTTCTGCCTTGTGAAAAGTGTAACTGGGGTGACTTTAAATGCAAAAAGACATGGTTACATGGTTACTAAGTTAATATGTACATTTATTAACTACCTTTGTTTTAAAATGTGTTTCAACTGTAAATATTTTTTTTAATAAAATATCCATTGTAAACTCAATTTGCTTTATTATTCAATGTTATTAAAGGAAGTAATTCATTCAAAAGTTTAAACAAAACTTGCACTAGTCAGTAGGAAAAGGTGAGGTCATAGTCAAATGACTGATCACATGTTACTGAAGCATGAGGTGCCCTCATCTGATTGACAAACTGCAGGTCATCAGTCTGGTGCAATACTCCCACTGCTTTCATGTGAAATACACTCCCTATTTATAACATTTTTAAGAGCTTGTGAAGAAGGTGCACAATGCTTCAAATAATTTACCACAAGAAACATCTTATTGATATGTTTTATTACTTAAAAGATATTAATATTTTTATGAAAAAATATTCAGATCTGACAGGTAACTTTGTGTGGTTCATTTGGTCTTCAAAAGTTTTTAACTCATACTGTGATTGATCCTCCACCAGAAACTAAGCCTTTAAATAAATATTACATAAATAAATAAATACACATATTTTATGTAAAAAATAAATACCTTTAAAAATAAATATGACATTTTACTAAAAACATGTTAAAAGTCTAAAATGAACATTGTCAGCTGTCTATCTCCTCTTCCTCATTGTGCTCCATGCTGTGTAGACAGTCCACCACATCCTTCCCAAAGTCACTCAGCTGCACCAGGGTTAAGTGGGCTGCCACCTGGATTGTATACTCCTCAGGGAGACGGAGTACCACAGGTTGCGGCGTGGGGGTGGGCAAAGTTGTATTCTGGATCAGTTCCAGCATCTGAAATACCATGGTTGTCACAGTCATAATGCAATCTTATTTTTAGCTTTTAGTAGTAGTGCATGTGCTATACCTTGTGGATTTGCAAGTCCAGGTCACCAATGTCATTGGACAGTTCAACCATTTTCATATTATTGTTGAGTCGAGACATGACAGCGTTCAGCAGCTCCCGGTGCAACTGTAGGCCCTCAGACATGTGCTTCACGCTGGTCTCCTGGTCGGGCAAAACATACTCTTATACAGGCCATTCAGGTTTCAAAATCTCAGTCTGTTGTTTTGACTGTTGCTTTATATCATGTCATTTAATAAACTGACCTCAACAAACTATATTCTCAAACATAACAAATCAGAACTATAGCTTCATTTGCTGCAGTTTTGTTGACAAATATTTAATGATAAAATCTAACATACATACGTTTAAACAATGTTCCATGTACAAAAAGCTTTGTACTTATCACTTACATTGGGAATTATTCTTTACTGCCCAGAAAAAAAGTATTTACCATGATCTACTCTGAAGTCATGTGTATGGAGATGCTTACCAGAGAGCAGTTTTCTGACACCACTCTAAGAACAGGGGCTTTTGGGATGCCAATGTTGGTGGCCATTATCTCCAAATTTCTATTCTCTGGAGAGTTAAGCTTCAATGCCTATGACAAGACAAAAACAACTTATTAAGAGATTATCATTTCATTGTGTGTTTTTGTCATTTGTTATCACATGCAGTGCTTAAAAACATGCAATCATACGTACCTTAATATGAACAGAAGAACTATGCACATCTGAAATGGAGAGCAAGATCTTTTGTATCAAACTGTAGCTCTTTTGTACTAAATCCTGAAACCTCTCCTGGTCAACAAGTGCAGTAACTCCAAAGACAGGTGCACAGTGCGTCATAGTGGCCATGAAGGAGAGGACACTCACACACGCTGCAACCAAAACAACAAGAGGAAAATCAACAAAGACACATCCAAGCAGAGCAGAATGATTGACGCAGAGCTGCAGTGGACATATGGGAGAGGCAGAACAAAGCCAGCCTCTCTCCCCTATGAGAGTGAGTGAGAGTGAGTGAGTCCCCCAGTGAGAGAGTGAGAGAGAGAGTGAGAGCAGTACTGGGCATGCCTCCCTCCAGGCCAAAATAGCTGAAGTGCTGGAGATGAGAATATTGCCTGTTAAGTGAAACTCCACTCCACTAAAACTGTCCAAATGCAGAGGCCCATGACTAAATATATCATTTTAAAAAAAGAGAGATCTCAAAGTTGTCCAGATGGTAATCCAGTGGTCTAATGTCCAATGTCCAAGAGGAGGCTGATACAGGGAGGAGCAGTACTTACCAGTCAGGATGTTCATGACCTCTGTCAGGGGAATGTCTGTAACTATTGATCTGAGAGGACGCTTTTCACAGTTTATACTGACACTTTAAATCCTGTATCTCCGGGTATATATAGCTCTAGGTTTGTGCAGATTTGGGTTTCCCCAATAAACCACAAGCATTCTCTGAAAATTACAAACGTATCACATCTGGACACAACAATTTACAGCTCATGTGTGACGTCATAACTTTTTTAAAGAGGAAGTTAGATTCTCATTTCTAGTATTGATTAGTGGTCAAAATTCTGTGTCTGGGGCCAACGGAAGCAGGCATTTCCTTTAAGAGCTTTGTGGAAATTGAAAGTGTAAACTTACACTTACACTATTTTTTTATTGAGAGGAAGTCCTGGATTTCTACTCTTGTGATATTGTGATGTCACAATGACTGAGCATTTGGCCCTATAAAAAAGAGAAAGGTTTTGTTCTGTTTTATTCAGTTATTATCTTACAAGATGACACAAGTTCATCCCTGGGACATTCATTCTTTTTAATATTACTTTAAACAGACATAGATTAAATGTATATTATTATTAAAAACTCCTTGCACAAAAGTACTTCAACATTGCTGCAACTATCAACAGTACCATCTTGTGGACCCACACTGCATCTGCAAAAATGTAACATGATGGTTTTTTTGCCTACTGCTATAAATATTACTGCAAGAAAATGTTCAAAGAGACAGACCCATTTGAGTGGAGCTGTAATCCCTGAAATCCTCCCTACAATAAACTCCCTCCAATCAATGGCAAAAGAAAGCACCCATTATGTAGGTCCATATGACCCACATATTCTTACAGAAGCAACAGTGTGGCCAAAGGCAAGTCAAGGCATGTGAGGGCATGTCCATGTAACTACAACAACTTGATGACTATAAGATTTAGGAAACATTTCACTTCCCTTTTCTTCTGGGGTTTAAAGGTTTTTGGAAATTGAAGGATGTGAATAACTACTTGCATCAGTTTTGCCAAGAGGGTAAAAAAGAAGAAGTATATGTGCCACTGTGACGTCATAGGAGTTGAAGTAAAATTTAAAATAAACGTAAGTTTCTATTTGACTCTTTCTATCACTCCATCATTGCAACAAACATAAAAAATAAAGTATAGGTTATTATATCTGTTAATGGGTAAAAGTTCTTTAAATTACCTCAATAACAGGAAAAGGTAATGTGATCGAAGCTGAAAAGTTAATTGAAGTGATTTATAAAGATATTATAAAGCATTAAAAAAATGATGATATGAAACACTTCTGCTGAAGAAAAAGTCCATGCTCATATTTTGTTGGCTGTAGTGGTGTCTTTATTGGTTGGAAGTTCCATGTTGTAAGCAGGCAGATGGTGAGCAGCCGACATACATGGTGTCTGTGGAGCAAACTGACCACGAGCAAAAGTATAGCAAGCATTTTATACACTGGGAAGGGGATAAAGTCAAATGATGGTATTTCATAGCAATAACAAAGCACCCTCATGAACCCCTGTTGGTAAAACAGTGGTGATTGTTTCAAAGGACGATCATGTCAGGTACAGATGAAATAACAAAGGTTAGCAGCAGGGGGCCCCAGGGGCCTTTGACGGTATCATGGGTAATGCCTTTAAAGTGTAAAACACATCATATAAATTTGGTAAGTAGAAAGAAAAGTAAAATCAAATAATAATTCCTTTCTTCCACACTCTCTGCCCTCAATATTATTTCTTTCATTATTTTATACTCATTAAAATGAACATAAAAGTTTAAAAACCTCTTTGGGGCTCCTTCAGTTCACCTGTCAGAGGCACTTCACATGACCTGGCCACACGATGGCTGAGCCTCACACTCACACCTCACACCAAGAAGGTTCCAGATTCAATTCTTGGGTCACTTGGGGTTTTCTGTGCGAGTTCTCCCCTCCCTAGAGGACAAATT
>KN509074.1:0-12761 GCA_000787155.1 Scartelaos histophorus
GAGCTATTTTGTGTTTTTGGCTGGATTTATTCATAGGATCTGGCAACTAAATTAAGAAGCCCATTTACGTTTCTGCTAGGATTCAAAATACATAAACTTGTAACATGATTAAAATCCTTTTGAAACTTTGAATATGGTATAAGAGCTTCACAGTTATTAAAATTACTTGAACAGTTTTCCTCTGAGGCCAGTGATATAACGTTGAAGTGTTTTTTACCTGTAGCCTCTCTTTTTCCTCTTGGTGCTTCTTCTCAGCCTCCTGGAGTTGTGCATAAAGGCGTTTGCTCACTTCTCTCAGTTTGGCCCTCTCAGCTTCATCCTCCATTTCCTAATAAGAAAAATCACAGTGATACTTTGTGAGTTACATCATCTTCAAAAATGTGTTTCATGGAGAGTCCTTTGGGCTTGTCCCGGCAGAACAGGCGTGTTAATGTGCGTCAGAGCAGCTGGACCAAAACCAATGGATACAGCAATACAACAACACTGCTTAAAATGACTCATGTTAAAAACTATAATTAGTGCCAAACAGACAGACAATGCAGTGTAGAGTCATGTCTGTTTTGATACTGAACGCACATCGTAGTAGATGCTGAAAGTGGGTGGGTCTCAAGCACCAACAAAACCATTACAGATATATGGCCGTGCAGGAATGTGATGAACAATGAGTCCTGAACCTAATAAAGCAGCGCACAATGAGAACAGACTGTGCAGCGGCAGCGCTTCATGCACGTTCTGGGACACCCTCGGGTGCCAGGAGCGTTTGCTTTGTTCACATACTCGATAAAGTGACTCCAGGTTGTAAACTTAACACCTGGCTCAGTACAAGTGAAAGGGAATGTTTTACAGAACATTGTTTAGGACAAATGTAACTGCTGTTGACATAGATTCAAAACTGGTGCACTTATGTAAGGGTGTGTTCGCAATCACACATACGCCACATCAAAATTTGGGTCTAATTAAGTAAAACCTAAACCTCAACTAGACCAGGACTAAACCAAGATTAGACCAAGATAAAAGCAAACCTCACCAGAACTAAACATGGGCTCAAACCAGTGTGAAACCACCGTACTTTGGATATCGCTAAAACTATATTCACACACTACATCAAAGTTGGGAGTAAAATCAGAACTAAACCTTAACAAAACCAGGACAAGAGCAGAACCAAACCAAGTCTACATGAGGACAAAACTAGAATCAAACCAGGATCTTAAAGTCTTAAAGACGTTCTTACCTGTGCATCATTTTTAGGATCTTCCTTGGGTGCAGGTGGGGTGCTCTTTTTGAAAGGCGTCCTCCACCCGTTTGTCTGGACACAAGAAAAGGAAGAAACAGATGAGTAAAGAGAAATATTTCATTCTGATTTAATTTTGCTTTTTTATTTTATTTTTTAAACTCTTCATTAAATACTATCTTAATTCTAGGCCTATTCTAGGTCTATTCACAAGAGATCAAATTTTACAATGAAATTTAAATCCCACATGTTCAAAAGTTCAAAAGTATAGACTTACTGGCCCTACCCTTTAAGCAGGATAGGATAAATGCAGGAAATTCCATGCAGAGTACAGGATGTTAAAGTTAACAATAGCTATAACAACAAAGGTTCATCAGGACAAAATAGCCGTACCTTGTTTTTGGCTGCCATCTGCTCCCTTAGTGTCTTCAAACTGTATCGCACCTGATTGGTAAACAAAAAGTTAGAAATTGATCTTTTCTCCTTATAATAATGAAATATAAACTGTTATTTTGTCCTGTAATATGTCAGACAATCCTCAGGTACAAAGTAGATCACTTCTTACCCAATTGTCTGAAATATAAGGACTAAACAACAGCAAGATCTAGAGATGGTCCAGTCATGATAGCAGAAGGGTCTATCAAAAAGAAAACGCGACCCAAACTTATAAGAGCTATGAAAATAAGGGCGGAGGCACAGGGAGAGGAGAGCTCAAAATGATTTACACAATGCAAAAAAACACAGTCTGCAGCTCTGAGGTAAGACCCCAAGAATGTTCATGTTGAAAACTGACCTCTTGAATCTGAGAGACTTCATCAGACAACATCTTCAGGCTCTGCTGCTGCTTCTGCTGCTCCTGACGACGCGCTTCAAGATAAACCTGGGACAGAACGAGAAAAAGGTTAAATCTGTGTAACATTTCATGCGATCTGTGTAACTTTGCTTGGAATGTTCAGATTCAGATGCTAAAACCTGCATTCTAACAGTGAGATGGGTCGTTTTTCCATAGATCTACCCTGTAACTAGAGCCATGGTGATAGAGATACTGTAGACAAGCTTGCACATTCCACACAAAGCTATAACTTCTCCTTGGAACTTATAGAACTAGATCTAATGATGAAAAAAAAAGCTTTCATCTTAAACATCTTGCTTCTCTTCTCACCTTGATGACCTCCACCTGCTCCTCTGTGGACTTGGACGGTTCAGGGGGCAACGTCCGGTCGCTCGGAGGCTGCACCAGCGCAAAAGCTCGTCCCACAGGCTGAAAAAAATCAATAATTAGTGAGCAGAGATACCACAATGTAACACTGCCACACAAAAAAAACTACTTCCTCTACTGTTTTATCTAGAGTAATGAGATAGTGGTTCTCAAATAAGCTGAACTCAATAACTGCACCGCTCTTAAATCAAGTTTGCAGTGCGAAAAGTTGAAATCGCAAAGGCTTTAATGCAATTTTTTTGTCTTATATTGCAAATACTGAGTCCTTATTATGTACGTATTAAACCAACCGTGGAGTTTAGACGTCTACAAACATATTCTGAAATGGATGTGATTCTGTTTTAAGTTTTCTGCTCATTCTGTATCTGTAGTTCGTCAAAGTTAAGGATTTTTTTTATACTAATCGCCATCGTTTATGAATTTTGTTGCTGTGAGTGGCAATAAAGCCTGATTCTGATTACCGCTAAATGTTTCTAGATGTGTTTAAATCCTAATTCTTGTAAATCAAACAAGGATTATATCACTAAACATCTGGTGCCTCTTTCGTAATAAGTGGACAGACCCAGAGCAGAGATCCAAGGGGCGGACTGAGCGCTTATGTAACTGCACTGTCCTGGTGGTCCTTTTTTGGTGCTGCGATGGGACAGAACAATGGTTGCCTTGAGACACACTGTGATGCGGAGGGTAAATAGAAACTAAAAGCTGCGGGGTGCCTTACATGGCTAAAAGAATTAGCCATGCAGGAATGTGCTAGTTTTAGCGGTTTTGTTACTACCACAACATTACTTAACAATCAGTTTTTTTTGTTCCTGGTTTTGCAAATCTTGAATGGGATGAACATTGTGCAAGAATGGATATGGTTACAATGACTGTGTTTTGGCTACAACTTCCATTACCATAACTACTTACAAGTATTTTAACGCTTTTTCAACATTACTACTACTACTACTACTGCTGCTGATACTGATTTACTACTTCTACTACTACTTCTACTACTACTGGGGTAACATTACTTTTGCTAAATACAAAAAATTTAAATGCAGAACATAAACTATATACAGTATGCAACAATCACAGATACTTCTTGTATTATTTCTACTACTTTACTTCTACTTCTACTACTACTGGGGTAACATTACTTTCAAATGCAGAACCTATACTATATACAATATGCAACAATCGCAGTACGTTGGCATTTATCGAGTTGCCAAGATAAGACTCTTACATAATAGTCCATGCACACTATACAATGATATTACTAATTTTTCACATATTTTTCACTTATTGCAGTTTTATTTTCAATCTTGCACCTATAGAACCCACTAGAATCTACAACAATCACCACAAAATTTGATGCAACTTGCTGATTTATGTACGATTAAGTCCTTACCTTGTCCCGCTGGTATTCTCCTGACTGATTTTGGTCGTGCAGCGTGAGCCTCAGTCGTCTGCAGCGATCCTATAGGAGTGAAAGAAAGCGTAAGAATGAAAATAAACCCACAAAGAGACCGTTATGTGATGGAGGGTCTGGGCTATTTCTGAGGAGGAGACATTGAGTCATGGAGCGGAGTAGTTTCCTTTTTTTCACTACGACACACACACACACACACACACACACGCAGCCGTAGTTTGGATGAAATGTGCTGGTGCGGACGTCACTGGGACATAGGCGGAAACTCTCCAGCCAATTTAGAAGAGCCTGGATTTCTGGGAAGCAAAACTGAAACAAGATGGGGGAATACCACAGTGACACAAGTTTAGATAAGCCCCCATAAGAAAACATATAGAACAATGCAGCAGAAATGGGTGGACAAGTAAAAGTACAGTTACTAAAGTACTGTAGTAGTGACTTAGAAAAGTACTAACTAATTCTGGTGTTTCATAAGATTGCGAATTGCATAATAAATGAAGTCATATTGGAAGAAGTAACAAATTGCCAAATAGACTCACAGGGTAGTAAGAAGTAAGAAAGTGGTCTGAAAACAATGCAAAGTGAATTATCTTTGTAAAGTTACTGCAGTAAATGTGGCTGAATCATTGTAACTTGCCTATAGTTGAAAGTACAGTTCAATCTGCAGAGCCCACATCACACTGCCCCCGGCCCGTTTGCGTCAGAGCCGAGGGAGTCGATGTAACAGGAAAAGTCTGGACTGGGAGTACACATATCTGGAGCAGGGGAGCCTCTATAGTACATGTAGTACACGTAGGGAGTAGTGCTTGAACATTATGTAACATCCAGTCTATTGACTTTTCCGACAGCATCCCCAGTGTCCTCCATATCTGACCAGCCAGGCAAACATTCATTACAGTTATAAGTGATGTATTATACAGGCCTCGTTTGTTAAAAAGTAACACTCGATGTACAAGAAGTATTTCAATGACTTTGCAAGTTTGGCATATGCCGTGAGTCGGTTGAATAAATCCAGTCATGCATTGTGGCGCGTCTATAAGTCATTGTCAAGAGGCAGGAGGTGGAGTTAAAGGTGCATTATGTAACTTTTCCGGTGGAGGATTTGACACCTGTCTGGAGATGTTTTTTTGCGCAGCTTTGACGGTTCCGAACGGCATTAAACGCATCAGTCTCTATGGACAAAAGCCGCCAGATCTATGGAGACTCTTAGCAGATATATACAGGAGATTATGATGAGATTAGATGATGTTATTGATGAAGTAATGCATTTTTAAGAGGCGTAAAATATCAGTAAAGTCAGTTTTATATAATACGGAACCTGTAAAACCAAAAGCAGATGAAAGGAGGTGGGGTGCACTGGGAAAATAAGAAGCAAACTTGTGGGAAACGTTAATTCCCAAAGATTATCCTCTTATTCTGCAGGCTATAGAGATGGATACATGTTTATCACGGGTGGAGTCTGACATAATTACACTGGTCGGATCATTTGACTATAGCGTGTGGACAGTTGCTGCGAAACTAATAAATGTTTATGGTACCACAAAATGATGAGTTGCAGCCAGTTGTGTAAAACAGGCAGGCGTGGTTATCAAAGTATTTGTTTTACATCTGACCCAATGCTTTTGTTTGGTCAGGAAGTGTGAAAACGTTGAAAAAAAGACATTAGGGGGTCACTGGAAATTGCACATTGTATTTGGGGTCTTATCATAATAAACAGGGGTGAGTGTGTTGCAGGTCTCGCTCAGCATGAGTCCCTATCACGTTACATACACCTGAATGGGCTCCAATAGACTGGGACCTGGGAGAACAGGAGCAGGGTTGTTACAAAGGAATTCATCATTATACAACTGCACAAAGGCTAATCTGTGGTCTTTTGCACATCCAGACAAATACGCAGTTTAAATCGCCTTTAGAGATGATCTTTTGCAGAAAATTTGGAGATTTAAATATTTGAATTCAAACTTCCATGTTTATTTCAGTTATATGCACGAGTTTAGAGCCGAGTTGACTTGTTTCAGCATTTTCTACTATTGCAAGCTTGGAAAAATGTTCATGATACTAGTATGAATGGTACAAAAAACTATAATTTCTGATAATTGTCAACATTTTCTTCTAGATTTATTTTATATTTTGATTTTCTATTTTTTCTCTCATAAGAAAATACAATTCTATAACAGCTCCAATGTCGTCCAAGGCATAATTTAGATCTTTCTGTGACAATTTTCTGCAATTTTTACAGTTGGAGACTCCTGATCTATAGGTTGACTATGTGACTAGAACATTGTGACCTAATCATAGCTTCACAAATCAAACTTATTATTGTGAGGTAATGTATGTTTTATGATGTAATATTCATTATTTGCAGACTGTAATGCAAACCCTTCCTGGCTTAGTAGCACAAAGGAGCTACGGGATGTGCTTATGCGGGTGACGCTTGTACGGACTTAGACACGGACCGAAAACACAATCAGTCGCTGCACATAACCGAGAGAAACCTGAGACAACACAAACAGAGACACGACCACAACAGGTACAAAACAGCACTGCAATGACCGGGCTAAATGACTGAGGAGACTAAAGGTGCTAAAGTGCACGGTGTGTTCAAGATAAATTATAGACTGTGCTGAATGTCTCTGTGCGTAACTGCTTATACTGTTCTCTATAATAAAGTCTATAGGAAGAATAGTTTAAAAAAAAAGTCTTGTTACTTCTACAACCATAACTTTACCTAAATAAAAAGTAGTAAAGTAAAATATGCTTTAACAAATCTAACATATCACAGTTTTGCAGCATCTATTCACAGTGACCTCCTGGATTAAAGGGATTTTGTTTGTTTTTTGAGTGAAACCTTAGTAAAACTGTGTAAAACTGACCCAAAAACGTCTGAGGAGTTGATATAGGGCAGACACATCTCAGTAGTTCAGATAAGCGACCTCCAAATTCCTTTTTAAGGTATGTGGAGTACTTAAATCTCTCCTCCTCCTCCTCTTCCTTTTTTTCCCTCTTTCTCCCTCTCAGACCTGGAGCACAGACGCTGCCCCTGTCGCACCTGCCCCAGAATAAAGCTTTAGTCGACAGGTGCAAGACGGTGGAAACTAAATCACGGAGACGCAGGTGTAAGGTTTCAATAATACCAGAGAGAACACTCAATCTAATCCAGACACAGACCTGTTTTTGTACCTTTTCATGTGGTATGTACAGGCAGGGATCCTGACATAACAAATAGTGGAGCGTCATTGTTCAGTTACAAAGTACATTCAAAAAAAGTACACACCGTTTTGAAGTATTACATACATAACTTATGCAACGCACAGTCCGCTTTTGTCAAGTTTAAGTCTTTCTTTGGCCTAATTTACATGTAGTTTAGTCGTGTTTTAGACGTTGTCCTGGTTTAGTTCCTGATTTTAGACTTTTTTTTCCTGGTTTAGACTTGTGTATGAACTAGTTTACTGTAGTTAAACCTGCTTTGAACCTTGTTTAATGCTGGTTTAGAACTGGTTTAATAGGTTGATAATAGGAAAGGCAAATATATACTTTAAATACATCCTTATTGGAAAGTTGGGAGGTACTTACTATCTTTACACACATACGAATTTGCATTTAAAACACAACCCACCAGTATTTTTCAGATGGAGCTGTGGGAACTACTAGGTTATTTTGTTTACACACAGTCCAGGTGACTTCGACTATTTAACAATTAACATTCCATTCCAAACCAGTTCTAACACTCACCTGACTTATTTTTATTGGGTTCTGTATAAAACAATGTGAAGCACGCTGCAGCGTCACTTCTCGAGCTGCGGTAAACCCGATGGTGCCAAACGGCTTCATCTGAATTTTGGTGCGAGTTTGCCAGTCCAAACAAACCAGGCAGTAGGCGAAGGGCGTGTGCCGGATCATAGTTTTGCAATGAGGAAGACAATACATGAAATAAGTCGTAAATAGTAATAGTAGTAGTAGTAGTAGTAGTATAAGTAGTATTGGCCACAGTTTTTGCCAGCCCCTATGTTAATATACCAAACTGTAAATAATTTCTTTAAATGCACAATATGTAACTTTTATGGTGGAGTTGCAGATCCGATTGTCTCCACAGAATGTTCCACAGCACAGCATTAAACTTATTTATTTTAGAGGGAACTTGCATCAATGGAGATCAGTGCGTTTGCTGCCATATTGTGGAACATTCCTGACAAAGTAGTGGCATCTCTATGGGAGAAGCAAGTCGTGTATCCTTTACCTGAAAAGTTACATTATGCTCCTTTTCTATCAAGTTTAAGGTGCCAAAATGAATTGACACGAAAGTCTAATTCTGGGAAGTACAACTTGTTCTTTCCTGATGCTAAGTCACCTCTTATTCAACAGTTTTATGTATTTTTGTGTAGTTTTTCCACTTCTATTCATAGCATCTGAAGTCACTGGCTATAACTGCATAGACACAACAGTGACAAATGCCCACGTCTGACTTTTTGGCTTGAGTTTTAAACCCCCTTGTGAAGCGTGCATGTTCCCGTCAGAGAGCTTTACCATAAACAGTGACGCAACGGTCTAGAGTCGGCCATTTTACTCACTCACACTACACATTTTCCGCGAATGAGGTTTCTGCCTATATCACCTCATTGGATTTTACGAGACAATTTGACGTAGAAAACCAGATGGTGCCAAGTACAGCGCACAGTGAGTCGCGTGTCTCCAAATGCCGTTTTGTTGGCCTGTTCCCAGCAGCTGAAGTCACCCCCACCTCGCAGACCGATGCTGATTGGCAAGAGGAGAATGTATGAAGTCACGCAATAATGAGAAATCCAAGAGCTGCGAGCAAAATTGCAACAGAATCTTTCTCTGTCTCTAAGTTATATCAAAAAGTGTTGATCATCTTACAGTAAAGCTATGACACAAGCTCATGGAAAAAAACGACTTATTTTGGTCTAAGAATCAGGATTAGGTATTTGTGGTACTGATGCAACTAATAATAATTTAAAAAGTAACTAAGTAAGTGACATTTTCCTAACTATAATATTATTTCTATATTGCCTAAGAATATTTGAATAAAAATGACTTCTGATGATTTCTTTAGGTGTAGACGTGGTTTAGTTCTGGTTTAGACCTGGATTAGAATTAGTTTAGATGCGATGAAGACCCTAAACCAGATTGTTATAGAAAGAATTTTTATAAATGCCTAGAAACAATCGGAAATTTTATTTTATACTCACATATATTTGCATGATTTAATAATGGCGTATGATAACATCTCTTTTACAGTGCTGTTTTTTGAGTTTGTGTATTATCCAGATAAGCAGTTGATTATTGAGTTATTTGATTACTTATTTATTTTTCTTGACCGATTGATAGGTAAGTATTTATTTCTTTATTTCAGGGGCAGTGCACAGATGTTAATGACCTGTTTTCGCTGGTACTATTTTCCATATTTGAAAACTGCACATTTCAAACGGTGTAGAGCCTCTCCCCTAAAACAGCTATCGCACATGCAAATAAAAGGGGCAGAGTCTTATTTGCCTATTGTAGTCAATCACCTTCCATAGGACATATCTCTTCACCGAGTACAGTTGTGGTGTGACGTGTGACTAAAGTGTAGAGCAAACATCATCAGACTGTTTATAGCTTCGTGGCACATTCCTAAGATATATTTTCCAGTTTAATCAGTACATATCAGCTCTACGTTTGACCCTTTGGCGGTTACAAACTGTATTTTATGACTAGACTCAAGTGTGAGTTTACATTTGAACAGAGCTGTGCAGGTAACCCTGGTGATAAGAGGAAAGTGTCGCTTTTCTTCAGAACCTCATAAAGTGCAGGTTAACTATTTGCTTATATAGAAGATAATGGTTAAAGTGCAGGTGGACAAGCACAGAGCAATATCCACCTGAAAAGAGGTTAATAACTCTCAGACCTGGCACCTACAGTTTTATGATCAGTGTATCTTAGTAACAATAAATGCATGTTTCAGTGCTACAGTTGCACTTAAGCTGTTAAAATCCAAAGCAACTTTATTTATAGAGCGCTTTAAAAACAGTTTACCAAAGTTTTTTTACTCTCATTCCAGACAAAGCAATGACACATCCATGGAGACGAGCACCTGGACACCTGAAGAGCTACAGTAGTGCAGCTTTAAAATGATTTTCGCTTCAAAATACCTTCTATAAGTAAAATTATGCTGCACTATTTAAATTTTGCTAAAACTCTGCTGCATTACTACATACAGAGAGTTGGTATTGTGTATTAATTTTGATCTAATTTGCAAAACGTGGATATTTCTCCTCCTTAAGGGTTGCCTTTTACAATTACTGAGACAACTATAATCAGGATTAAGGTAATATGCATTAATCTTGACATCCTGCTGTTCGTTGCACTGCAGGAGTCTGGACGTGTCACAGTGCAGAACTTAAGCCTCCACATGAGAGACCCGAGCACCTGCGACAGCCACAGATGTTCTCCACTAAAGTCCATCTGAGCGCAGACCTAATGCCTTAAATACTATAAGGCCACGACATAATAGTAACACTTAGAGCGGAGGAGGGCATGCTGGGTGAAGGGATCCCACTCCACCTGTTGTAGGATTTAATATTAAAGATTTATAAAGGAAAGAAGGTGAGCAGTGTGTTGGATGTTGATAAAATAATGAGAAAAAATCAAAATATAATAAAATAATGGCTAAAATTTACAGTATAGATACAAATTTTGTCTTTATCAGTGCCTCCAAAATGGTTAACAAACATCAACATAAATAGTCTATAAGAATTAGACCAAACAGAAGCTGCAACTCCACGTCTATCCATCCAAGCTCTTCAGGTAAAGAAGTCAAAATCAGACAAATTTACTCCAACCCCACACTTCAAAATAGGTTAGACATTCTTACAGTTATCCTCCAACATAATAATTGAATCACAGTCCATTTTGTTTGTACATAATTCTAATTCACGTCTCAGTTTCATTCCATTCATTACAATCGCGTTACGTTCATAATGGAGCGTGGGGCTGAAACGCACGTAAGCACCGACGCGTAAAGTACAAAACAAACTCATGACAGCTCAAATAAGACAATAAAATCAATAGAATCACACGGATAAGTCTCATTTTTTAAAAGCCTCAACATCTAAAAGGGACAAACTTACCGCGTACTCCTGATTCCGGATGTCCTCAAAGGTGCACAGACTCCTGGACACTCCGTTCATCATGTTTGAAAGTTATAAATAGGCAAATACGATTAAGAAATAAATAAATAAATAAACTTCGCGAAGTGCCTGGACGCTCAGCTTGGACACGGTGCGCGAAGGAGCTTTTACGCACGCACGGTAGCCGCTTTGGTGGTTCCTCTGTGCGCTCTCCACTCTCATGGATCTATTAGCTCACTTTCTCATTACGTCAACGCGCAGTCACGCCTACCCAGCCCTAACAAAACCAAATAGGGAACAGAACAGGGGAAACTTGTAGAAAGTAGACAATAGCAGCAGTAAAAGGGCGCGTAGGAGGATAATCACCAGCAGAAACTATTAAGACGATGTTATATTTAGAGAGATGCGATGTAAGGGTTTTTGGAAGCGTAAAAAGTGTTAAGAGGTCTTGGATCATTGCATAACATGATGAATTTGATCATAGTTAGATCAATTTACCTGTGAATTATTTATATAGAAGTTTGGCTCCTGAGTGCAACAGCGTATCAACTATCCCCGCGTAATAAAGAAGGATTTAAATAGATTTTTGGGAGTAAAATGTGTGGTTTGCCTATTTGGGTGCAGTCAAAAATATATGAATTTAATGTAAAATTAAGTTTAGAAGTGCCCAATTTGCTTTGAGTTTTGATCATGGAAGACAGATTTTTCTTTGGATTCTTAAGAGTAATGGATATTTCAACATAATGAGTCATTTAGTGTGAAGTTCAGGATATTAAACCAATAAAATACAACTGTAATTTCATAAAAAGGCTAGAAAAAGTGTGAGGATAATAAGAAGAATAACTTAATTTTGTTCCCATAAAGTAAATATTTCCAGATAAAGGAAAAGTGGATGCCTTTTATGGAGTTTTTATTCTTTCTAGTGCATCTATGTGACAATCTTCCTGTTTGTTCAGACCAGTGAATAAGCAGAAATGTTGGACAGCATGTTCCCTCAGAGGCACCGCCTGGTCCACTCTGCTCACCGCTCTAATTGGATAAGACTTAGTTGGAGTTAATGGCACCAGCCAAACTCCAAGGGACAAACAAGAGCTCACGTTACACAAATCTCAATCTGCTGATACGACTGTGCAAAACAAAATTAGGGCTAAACACGGATTTAACCAGAGCTGGAACTGTTCTAGACCAGGACTAAACTAGAGGTGAAAAGTCGTGTCTATTCTGTGTTACACCATATTTGTTTTGTTGTGAGCTCCTTTTGGACCCAACAATCCGGTTTACTAGTTTAGAATGTGCACGATTCCTTCATCGCTAAATTACAGGGTTAAACTAAACCAGGATTAAATATTATTACATCATAAATGAACTCTTCAGGAGGATTATACGAGCAAAATGAAGACTAAACCCAGGCTAAACAATCACTAATACAATATCAAATCAGAACTAAACCGGGTTTAAACCAGACCAAAGCAGGTGTCAAACAGGGCTTAAACCAGGACTAGACTAAACCCAACCCAGGACTAAACCAGGACTAAACCAGGACTAAACCAGGACTAAACCAGGACTAAACCGGGACTAAACCAGGACTAAACCAGGACTAAACCAGGACTAAACCGGGACTAAACCAGATCTAAACCAGGACTAAACCAGATCTAAACCAGATCTAAACCAGGACTAAACCAGATCTAAACCAGGACTAAACCAGAGCAGGACTGAGAACTAAACCAGATCTAAACTAGGACTAAACCAGGATTAAACCAAATCAAATGCACA
>KN509083.1:0-48632 GCA_000787155.1 Scartelaos histophorus
AGACAACCTGGTGGTTAGAGAGGGGAAGGAGTTCAGATTCCTAACAGCCTGGTGGGTGAAGCCATAAGTGAGTCTGGTGGTGTAGGAATGGAGGCTCCTGTACATCCACCCGGGGGGCAGGAGGCTGAACAGATTGTGTGCAGAGTGACTTGCATCGCTCACACTGGCGATGGCTTCCCGGGTGAGTTGGGTGGTGTATATGTCTTGCAGGGAGGGGAGTGGTGCAGCAATGATTTTCCTTGCAATTGCTATTGTTAAAGAAAGGGTATTATGCAAAATCTCTTTCTACCATGTAATAACGTCATCAAAAACAGGACTGAAGGGGTTTTATGTGTCGTCCATGCATGTTTGAGTAATCTTCAGGGCACTATTCACACCCTCCTTGTGGCTAGAAGAATGATCCTACATAAAGCTCCACCAACAAGCCTACTTCACCCATGCCCCCACGCAGTTTTGTTTTTTTTTTTTAGAAATTTGCAAAAGAAGGATACAAAATACAAAAAAACCGATGTGATGTGATGTGCAGCAGTTTCAGTAGCAGGATGCACTCTGATTGAGTTGTGATAACACACAAGAGGGAGAGAGTTAACACAGGGAGCTAGGGGAGGGCTACTTAAAGTGTTAAAAACTAAACTGAAACTTAAAACATGTTAATATTTATAAGAATATAGCAGTTTCAAAACAATAAAAGGTAACATGGTGATCCAAATGCCACATATACCCAATAGAAGTGTAATAGCCTCTCTATAAGTGAACACACTATTAAAACCATCGCTTGTGTAATTAGCATATGCCTTTATCACATGCATTTCTATAGCAGCAGTGCGTCCAAGTGTCAGAAATCCCAGAATCCTCCAGTGAGCTTTGAGGTATGAGATACAGCTGATGAAATACTGCAAGGGAAAAGATGATGGATTTTTATCATTGAAGGTGCATATGGAACAGTTATGGTTCGGCTGCACTGGAAAAAGCCCTGTGTGTTTGAGCGCTCATAATAAGGCAGGAATGATGTGATCTGAGGTGAAATTAAACTTGTTAGCGGCATAACCATGCACGAAACGATGATTATTATCCATATGATGATGCATCTCCTATTGGATTTGTAAATTCTGTTGTGGATTCACCATCTGAGTCTACAATATGTTGCTAAACACTTTGCTGTCAGAAAGCACAATCCTCATTTATTCTTTCATTTATCTTGTTCCGCTTTTGCATAGTTAGCGAGTAGTTTGTTTTTTTTTCACAGCAACTACAGGCCTTAGAAGCCAGGGTGTCAGGAAGACACAAGAAGAGATATACTCTAATAATACACCCAGATTTACTTAACCAAAAAAGTAATCAATAAACGAAATATATTTGGCAGTATTTAGCAATGTGTGCATTGTGTCAGAATGGTTAATGATGACAAAAAAAGTGAAATATTTTCAAACTAATGGAGCAGTGCCAAAAATGTAGGAAATTTTAGATAAATTAAAATACAAAAAATAAGGACAACAAAACTTAAAAAACAAACAAACGTAAAAAACAAACAAACAAACAAACAAACCAACTTTGGTTACAGAAGTTTCTAAAGAATTTGCAATTCATATCCATATCTTGCTTTTTGGACAGTGGAAGCCAGAGAGAACTCTCAGGACTCAAAGACTCCACCCAGAAACAGAGACGGACAGTAGATTTATAAGCAGCCAACTTTTCCATAGAAGACAATGTGCTGTTTATCATACCGCTGCATATGGAGTGGTAATGAATGAGGCCCCAGATGGTTTGTGCTGGCAGACATATTGCTACATATTGTGCATCAGCAGTGGATCATTAAAGAGGCCGAGGTTGGTATAAAACATAATTACATATTATTACGAGACTTACGGTATTCAATACATCATTTAACTCTTGACATTTAGGTGATAAACCTTCATTTACAGATAAAGCTGTTAAGACATAGCATTGTCTTTACAGTAGGAGGAACAGCTGGTGAAACATACAGGCTTCAATATTATTTTCTGTATTATATTGTGTTTTCTGTGAGTCCCATTAGATTAGATATTCGGAACATGTGGCTTCAGAAATACGTTTAAGGTTTAATTAATGCGGCCCCCAATGATTAAGAAAACAACAGGCGTAATTAAAAACAATAACTTGTTATAGACCCACAGAGACGAAGGGTGGTAAGCACAAGGGAGCAGGTATGAATGTTGTAATGTAACACAAGTAGACAACAAAACATTAATAGGGGTAAATTATATTATGTACCATATGTGTCAAACAGCTGCTTTTTATTTGCAGACATATAAGAACATAAGAACTTGGTAGTAGACCCAAAAAGATTTGAAAGTAACCTAGCATAAAATGAAATATTAAAGTAGGTGGAGCAGATAATATACGAGGTTTATGTTTTCACTGAAACAAATGAATTTCTTCTACTGACGCCATGTTCTAAATACATCCTGATTTCTGACAAGCTAAACAAAAAATCCAAACACCCGTAGTCAGTTTTAGAAGTTTAGTATGTTGTACCACACCATTCTATTTTAAATCTGTGAACATCAGTGCAAAAATAAACAGTAGGATCATGGCACCCATACAAAGGTTGTGCTTACACCCATCGGGGAAATAAGAAATGTGTCGAGACTACAAAATTGGCTGTGCAATTTCTATCAAATCCATATTGGCAATGGCACTAAAAGCATGGTTTGGAGCAGAGTTTAGACTTTAAAGGAATAATAAAGATATGTGTGTGGTGGGGGGAAAAGGTATTCATCACTGAAATCTGCATTCACTGTTTATTTTGTGGGGACGACCAAAAATCAGGTGAGGTAAATCCTTCAAAATTAGATCAACAATTAGTGGGTTTGTATTTCATGGTGATTATCATTAACATTAAGATCCGTTCCCAGGAAACACATGAAAGTCAATTTAATATCCCCACAAAACTTAACATATGTGTTTGAGTATTTAAAAGCATAGCATTAGAAAACCTTTTCACTTTTCAGTCTTTCACTTCAGTCTTTTGTGTCTATAATCATGTTTATTATCATGAAACATTTTCAAATATATTTGAATAGGCTAGTGTTAAGTGGAACTATTTTTTAACTAGCTGAGCCATGTTCTAGTCCTGGTTTAGCCATGGTCTAGTCTTGGTTTAGTTCTGGGTTCCCGTTTAGTCCCAACTTTAATGAGGAGATTATGCATTTACATTAAGTGTGAATGCACCCTCAATAGACTTCCTAAACACATTTTCCTCACCGCACTGCACTATAGTTTCACATTTTACACGCAATTTTCCCATCACGTGTGTGACATTCACACAACAAATATGTTGTTCTTCTCGGCTTCAAGCTCAGGCATTAATGGAAATCTTATAAATTATAGGATATTCATTTTATCTTAGGTTAGCTCTGTCAGCAGATATAAGAAGTTTAGCTTTTTCATTTGTCTTCTTAGAGATACTGAGGCAAGTGTGTGTGTCACGTGTGTGACTCACACAAATGGATTGGAATCGAAGTTTTCTTAACTAGTGCAAAACTCTGTGAACTTTGAGAGGACAAAATCATGAAAAATATTTGAAATACTACATCAATTGGTACTTTATTAAACTAAAATAGAAATGTATGTGAATAACAGTGTACAAGAACATAATGTGTGTGTCACGTGTGTGACCAAGTGTGAGATATAGGAAATAACAACCTTCATCTTTTGTTGAAAAGACCCTTAAAATCAAAAGTGATTTTCATTAACAACAACTGCACTCAGATAACATGTCCTCTTTAATAACCATTACCCCCTGAAAATCAACATTTCTTGAAAGCTGGTCAACATATTATTAAAATATAATATATAAAGCCTTAAAAAAATCTATAAATATATTATACAAGTAGTTTTGAAATTTTGCCATACAGGCTCCATTTTCAGAGAAAGGCCCTGTTATAATCCGGTGGTGTAGTGTCTTCACACGTGCCCTCGACCTCCCGTGCTCCCAATGAGCTCTCCATCTGGTTCCACTGCAAACATTGCTCATGGAGTGAACCCAGTGCTCTCCTCTAACAGTCTGTCCCATCTGCACCGCTGCTGGGGGTTGATTGAGGAGCGCAGGGGTGGCATCGCTTCACTCTGACAACTACATTAGCGCTGATAGTCCCACATAGGCCCATTCACACCACAGCCAAATCTGCATTTTAGTGAGCCATCCCCCACATGCTTCAGTCATCACTGCTGCACTCTCTGTTTTTTATTCATATCTTTTACAGTCTCTGTAACAGCAGACTGTGACAACATTCAACTGTCTGCAACAAAGTCTGATTTGTTGCAAGTAATACAATTATACTTTATATAGTTAAAGTTTAAATGTGACTTATATACATGTTTGAAGTAAGAGTACACTCGAATGAAAGTAACTTATACCATTGTGAGTACTTGTATAAGTGACAAAGCTTTATCTTGACAACATTAAATGATTTAAACATTTTTGTTTCTTGCACTGCTCCCTCAAATATGATTATTTGCCATTTGTCTTTCTACACATTATATACGATTTTGTCCTTCTAGTTTCGTCCTTCAGATTTAATTAACTTCAAAATCAAATCAGAAGTTGTGTCCAGAAAGTTACTCTTAGTGAGGGTTTACATGCAAAGTTTATGAGGGATATATGTCCAATATTTCCGTCTCATGTTTGAGCCTTGGTTGCCAGAGTTTAAATTTGATAGAGTGGCAATGATGTGAATTGTTGCTCCTGCAGCCCTTGTGTTTAATATGGAGCTAAACTTGCCACCCAAAGCATATAACAACACTATTAAAATTCTGGCCCTGTTCAGAAGTCGACAGGATCACAGTATGCCCAGACTTTCAAACATCTAGTATTAAAATCTGTCGAGCATTGGACGTACATATATCTTTACTGACAGTTTAAAATTGATTTCTCTGCCACAAATGTGTAAGACCGCCTTTCAATCTATTGCATTTTACTGCACATTTCAAAGTAAAACATAAATGCAAGTCATAAAACATCCTTCACAGTGACATAAATACCAGAATAGCAAATAAAAGCTCTGGAAAAGGCTCATCTTGTGAATGGAGAAGGAAGTACTGGATTGATAATAGATAGAGAGAGCCTAGTTCTTGTAAATGTCATATATGTCAAGGCAGAGTGCAGCCAAGGTAATTTCATCCCAATTAGGATAACTTCACTGAAATCTCAAAACCTACATGTCAAAATGTCAACAGCCAAATAACACCTGCCATGCTATTTTTACCATGTTCTCCAAACATAATTCTGTTTTAAAGTCATTCTTCTTGACAGCTGCATTTGAATCTGTGTAAACCATCGAAAACTAGTGGATTCATAGTCAGCCATTAAGGCATATTTGTGCAATTATAATGAACAAGCAGCACTTTAGCATAATTAAAATGACTCTTAATTTGTGGTTTTCTGCACAGTTCATTTCACAGTGTCAACTTTGTAGGAGTGGAAACATAACATATACAGTAATATACGTATTTTCACTCCATTTAAGTGTATATACAAAACAATACATTCAACTCAGAGAAAGCCGTTGATGTGGATTAAAATACCTATCAATTTGCTAACACATCAAACCAAATGTCAAGTTGGACTATTGCTTACTTATTGCAATTTTCAACTTGAAATAATTCAATAACATAATTAACATGTAGGCATGTTAGAATGTGCTACAGACGGGTTCAAAAGTGTACTGAAAATGCATTATAAATACATTGCTTCTGTCTCATTTGGCTTTTTCATATTTTTGTGTTGATGCAGAATGATCTTCACATTTTGTTGCTGGTGCTGCAGGGTCATACAAATGTGTAAACAGATTACCTATGTTCCCATTGACTGAATGTGGGAATAACAGCATTAGCTCACATATTATCAGAGAAGACGACTAAATATGCTCTGGTCCTGGTTTTAACACAATAAATTGTTAAACCCATATTAATGTACGTTTAGCCAATAGAGCCGGCAGTGTTAAGACCAGGTAAAACCAAAATCCAGCTTTCATTACCGTTAGGAGCTACTGAACAAGAGCATGAAAACAGCCGAATCCTCCAGCTCTGGGCTAAGACTTCCAAGAGTATTACAGAAGGAGACAGGCCATGTTTACTGCGAACCCTCTGGCACTGGATCAAATATTCATGAAGACAAATAGTAGCCAGCCTGGTCTGTAACCATAGCATGTAACTCACTTTTGGCCATCTGCACCCAAATACAGGCTTACAGGCTGCACTGGGCCTCATTTGGACCTGACATAAGACTATAGGGACTAAGAACTCGGACAAGATGAAACAATTTATATAGCTATGGGCAGTAAAAGGCGCTGTACTCTACTGATTTTTTTTTCTTTAAAAACATGGAAAACCGAGCTAGTTCATTTTAAACGGTTTGCAGTGGTCCAAAGTTATGCCCCACTTAACTTATGCATCCCACGCATTCTAATTCTTCATCCTGATAAGTTTATAAGCACTTGTCACAATTTTTAGAGGTCAGAGCAGTCATCACATTATTGCTAGCATGCAAACAGGGCACTTCCTGATGATCAGCAAATAAAATGCTTTATATTTCGATGGTGATGACACAAAGCTGAGTTATTTTGAACTGCTTAGAAAATATATATGTCCAACCAAAATGCAATAATAAATGACCAGAAATAGAGACAGACTTACTTGAAATGTGAGTTAGAAATTAGCCAAAATGGTAAGATCTAGTATGAACTATAACTTTTAATCAGGTTGTAGCTATAATGGCTTCTATCATTTACTCACTTCAGACTATAATGTGAATGATTACTGCATACACGCCCACTGGTCTGTACTTAACTGGCTCAATGGTTTCTTCTCTATGTAGTCATTTAAAAGGGAAAAAATCTGCTTCTTGCTACCATGAAGAGGAGCTATATAAAGACCATAAGCGACTTATTGAACCGGAAGTCAATAAGCCTGTTTCTGTTAAGTAATTTGAGATCAATATTGCAATTAAAAATAAGCTAAATGTTGAACAATATCCTATGTGTGTAATTGATTATATAACCAAATACCCAAATAAAACAAAACATGTCCTCTGAAAATACGAGAAGGGCCAAAATGCTGATGAGAACAAGTGCAGGTCCATATCAGAATAGAGTCATCCAAGAAGTAGATTTTCCGTCATTTTAAAATAATGTGCTCCTAACCCACGCGCTGCCTACCTGTGAGTGAGCGTTTTCGGGCTCTGAAGGTGCCACAGCCCGAGCACTCTGTGAACTTGGACCATGCGGTGAAGGAGCAGTCGTCTTTACAGGGCACTCTGCAGCCGCGGGTCTGAGACGGGAGGGGTCCAGCCCACAGCAGGCACGAGCTCATGTTTGCAGCCTCTCCACCCTCTCCGATGCAACTGACTCCTACAAAACACAGAGAAACTTCAATGTACATGGATTTTATAGTGACGATGAAATGAGAATCAATGCCACAGCAATAACAGATCAATAACGTATAAGGGTTTTCAACAGGTACATTTTTCTATACATGAATTTGCTAGAACCTTAAAAAATGTCATGTGGTGCGACCAAGAGTAACCTTAAAATTGTTTCATTTTCTAAAACATGGTTGGGGTATTAATCTAAGTTCTGAGTAATATGAAAATTATAGTAATATTTGAAAAAAAATGGAAATGCTTGGACAATATTTGTTTGAATATTACGAGGGAAATATCTATTCAAGAAAACTGAAATTTCATGTGGGACTACAAAACACTTGAGAAAAAAAAAAAAAAAAGAAATTTGAATAGATGTTTCTTCTTTTTAACAAAGCCAATTCATGAAATATTATTAATTCATTAATTTTTATCCAGCAACTCATTGTTTGCTAACTATATTTAATTGTACAAGAAGGATTTGGTTTAATGTAACTCCATAAACTGCAGGATAAACATTTGTGCATGTGGTATTTAGACAAATATACATTAAAATTAATTTACTTCGTAACAATAATAATGCATGTTGTTTAATTAATTTTTGCTTATAATAAATGTTAAATGTATTTTTTAAGATGAGATTAAGAAAATGAGTCACCTCTAAATTACATGTAGCAAACAGCCATTTAAAAAAGTTAATTCTACTTTCAAAGACAACACATCCTTATCAGACTTCTTTGATGGATTACTTCAAACCAAACATTCATAAACCCTATTTATTAAACCCACCCATCGGACAGTCTGTATTTAATATAATGCAGAGGTCTCGTAAAGATGAACAAATCCATGGCCCGGAGTAGAAGCTGCAGCATATGTGGGTTTATGCTGGGAATAATTACAGAGAACACAGAGGAGCAGATGGGTTATTTCTGCTACACCTGATCTCAGTTTAATTATCAGGAAGAAACATTTAGCGGCAAGTCGATGAGTCTGTTGTCGTAGCACTGGTGAAGAAATTAGCAGAAGACATTTATAGTACGCAATTAGAACGTCATGTAGGAACGTCAAATTTTATAATTCTGTAGAAACATCATGTTTTTTTACTATTATTACGCCATACATATAAGTGTCACTTTTTCCATTTCCATTTCCATTCATCTAGTAGGTGATACGTGTGACATAAACAGCCAGAGTAAAAAGCTCGTTTCATTAGGTTTAAATTTGCTTCTACAATAGTTGTCAGTTCTTATGATTATACAGTAGTCTGAATAACTGATTCACCAAACACTCTCAACATTCTTAGATACATGTGGTGGGAAATGTGTATTAAAGAAAATTATATTTTAATTTATGCATGTATTTGAGATGCATAATTGCATTTTTATTGTAATATTATTCAATTCAACAAGCATATAAATACCATCGCAACAATCTTAAATGCAAATAAAGGTAATACTGCACCCCATGAACATCCAAATAATCCCACATAAGCCACTGCCATTACTTTTATGCCATGTCATAGTAAAAACAAAACTACAAAATTACAATTCAGTAAAAATAGCAGACTTCAGGTTTGATGGATTGTAGTCTTTAATACAAGTGTCAGAAGTTAGAGTGGCTGTTGTAGTCAGAGAGGAAGCATAGCAGATTTGACGTTGGGAAATCAAATGTCAAATGGTGAGTTGTTCCAAGAAACAGTTGTGGTTATAAGTGAAGTAGTACTAATAAAAGCAGCAAGCACTTCATTTCTTCTTCACATTTTGAAGTTACAGAAACATACTTACCCTTTTGACACCAATAAGGAACAATAAGTACTACAACTTACTGATGTAGAAGGCACTGCTGAGAGCTAATTATATATTATATACTCAATTTCAGAATAACAAACAGGTGTGGTGTGGCTCCATATGCTTCTATCGTAAACAAAAACAGTCTTTCAGCGATGCTAATGAAGTCGACTATGGGTAAATATATATAAGCACACTCCAAAGTCTTAAAGCCGCACACTGCTTAGGCCTAAGATATTATACCAGACACAAGGAAATGTCATTATGATGCAAATCTATGCAGCAAGGTGCTCCAAAATTTACTCTACACAGGCAACCAGGAGAGGGAGCACAATTCATTAGCTGCTGCCAAACGAGCAAGCCCACACAGCCTGACATTTTCTGTTATTAAGAGGCAGAAACCCAATTAAAATGGGACAAACATATAATCCAAATTCAATAAATATTCTATGGATGAGAGCAGTGATGTGCGAAAGTCGTGGGCGGACAGTGAGGATGATAAACAAAGAAAGGTGTGGGCAAAAATATATAAAACCTTTAAAATATGTAGTGCCAAAATATAGATTAAAGGATTTTGAAATTAGTATATTCAGCTTCCGTGACATATATAAAGTTAATAAAACTGTTAAACAAATAGTAATCTGTAATACTGCATTTGTAGTATTTTGGTCGGGGATAAATACGCTGCTTTTCTGAATTATCCATGACAAATTTGAAGAAAGAATTGTCCTAAAAAGCTACAGACTCATTTTTTGCACAGTGTGTTTATATTAAAGCTACAGTCTGGAACTTTTCTGCCACTTGCTTGTCTGCACTGAAAAGTAATTGCGTGCCTGGAATGTTCAATAGGGTAACTTTAAACTAATTTATCTGCATGGAGACAAGCACGTAGTAGCCGTGAGCGATAAAAGATATGTTGTATAGGAGCACGTCAATAACTCAGTAACATCTCTATGCAGATGAGCAGGTGTCGCCATCGGGCCAAATAAAAAAAACATGTTTTAGTGTTTAAAATATATACGTTTTAAAGCCATTTGGTTGCCTTTTTTGTGAACTGTGGGTTTTAGGTGCATGGAGGCTCTTAATGTCTGTGTGTTTTATTTATAAATATGTTTTAATAGCATAGAGTGGGATATTCCAGACAAATCAATAATAATCAAAGCTTTGAGTAACCATCTTTGATTTGGGAAAAATACCAGTGCCACGGTATGGGAGGTGGCATGAGGACAGTTCGCCCTTGCAGCTGACAAATACAACCCTTTGAAACTGATGGTCAGCTGTGGTTTATTGAATGGAGCATTTCTCACAAAGGCAATAAGAATCTCACAAAAGATCTATGTTTAAATTTACTGTTACTCTTCCCTCTCCCTCTTTCTAACCCTGCAGCGCCTTTGAGGATGCTCTGATCTACAAACATGCCTTTAATCCATTTTATCGATTTCTATTTGACTTTTAAATTTCGCCCTCTGACAAAAACTCCCGGGCTCCTGTGAGTTTACCGAGAATGTGTGGGATGCTCATTTACATGGGAGGTCTCAATAAAGTCAATGCAGCAGAGATAATAGCTATTATTACCCAGCCTTGATGGAGCACTTACAGCCCGGAGAAATAAAAGGTTTGATATTTTGTTTTGAAATGTAGGTGTTTGGGTTAAACCATAATTTTTACGTGTTGCTATCAACATTGACAGACAGATACTTTGCATATAATTGTTATTGGCCTCTCTGCCGATTAGATTAATTTGTGCCTATCACGATGAAGTCTTTACCTGGTATGCCCATTGATCCTGCACATAACTCTGATATAATCTTTTTCAACAGCATATGACAGTGTGTGGCATGGAGGACCAGTATCTGCAGTATAATGTTATCATTAATTATATCTTCTACTAGAGTTAGTCAAGTTAAACCTACACTATGTACATTTTCTGGTGGGGGTTAGTTAGGCTTATTTGCCTTGAATGTTGCAAAGTATTTAACTGGCAGCACAGTGGCTGGGCCTTTCTGTGTGGAGTTTGCATGTTTCCTCCCCGAGTCGGGATGGGTTTCCTCCAGGTACTCTGGTTTTCCCCATCAGCTGTGATATATTTCAGGCAAATAATATCTCCACAAATAAAAGTAGGTGGTGGACCCTCCATCAAAACACAGTAGTGCACCTTTATACACAGTGCCTTAGAATAACAGTGTAAAAATGCCTACTTGTGTTAGGAGCAATAATTATGGCAAAATTATATTTTAAGGCCGTTTGGAGGCTTTTGAGGCAGTTGTCTCTCTGGCTTTGTATCCCCCAGACACCTGAAATATAAAAGGAATAAGAATAGAACAGAGGGGAGGATGGGAGGGGCACATTAACGAGAAGACGAAGAGGAAGGGAGCGAGTGGTATAAATAGGGTATGGACAGGAAGATGCATGTGTGAGGTGTGGCCCGGCTCACCAACTATACACTTATTTTCATAAACTAACCTTAGTGTCCAATGACAGTATCGTGTCATGTCATATTATAATAGCATTTCCAACTACAATTAAATAAATTATAATGACACAAGTTCAATATTCAATTAACATTGCATTTTAAAATTACATATAGAGCTTTCTTCTACAGCGCTACTTCTAGGGCAGTATATTAGATATAATACATTATTAGATTATAAGATTTGTGTACATGAATACATTTTCTGTGCAAATGTAAATTAAAGCTTCTAATACTCAACGTGAAAGGAGGAAGTAGGAATTTATATCTATCTAACTTGTTTATTGCTCCATCACATACATTGTTGTTATTCACTTGCATTAATCTTCAATCAAACATGTTTTTAATTAAATTCTACCAATAGGTCAAATAAAAGTAATTCAGAGTTATCAGCACTAGCACAGCCCTGCCCTTCTTATCTTTATTTAAGTTAATCATTTGAGCGGTGCCCTTTCTGTACGACTGCTTATCTCTGCACAGGTTCATGTCAGGTCAGCCCTGTCCAACCTTCACCTCAGCCTGCCCCCGAGTCATCAGCATTCATTTACCTCCACACTCCTTCAGCCTAAAACAAACAAGGCTAACACGGGGAACATTTTGCCAAGCCAAGGTCCCTGCTGTCTAACACAAATACAGTCACACATATTTCCTCCCAAAACACAGATCTGGTTTGTAATGCTACTGTATATGCCTGTGCCGGGGATTCGCTGTGGATTCGCGCATTTGGCTGTTTGTGCGCTGGCTCAACCGTCTGCCTGTTATTTCAAACATGCTGCTATTGACAGAAGAGACGCTGTGGGTTTGCAGATGCCAGGTTTCCAAGGCTCTGCAGCTTTTCAATGGAAACATGTGTTGAAATGCATGATTGATTTGCTATCCAGAGCTAAATAACCTGTGTTTGTCTATTCAATGCACCAAAACGCGGATCAAAGCTTAACACTTGTTGTCATTGCATGCAAGTTCTGTTTTTAATCACATTTTGTTTTATACCTCTGCATGCACAAGTGTACAACGGTATACTGGGAGGTGGGGTAGGTAATTCAGCTTATAAGTCACTACGTCATAATTCTATTTCCGGGTCCAAGTCAGAGCCGCACTGAAGTTGTCCTGACTGATCTACATATAAAAATGCTGCAGTGTTGTGAACCCCGCTGTTTGAACAGATCAGAAACCAATACAAATGGTGAGGAGAAACTGTCACTCTTTCGTTTTTCGAGTTGATGAGAAAGAAAAGAGAAGATCTGATCCTCAACTTGTATCTGCACCGAAAACAAATCTTCTCTCACAGCTAAAGTTGTTACGAGGAAATCTGTCATGGCAACTCGAGAGAAATATCTACACCCTAACACTTTATTAACGTAGAAATTACTAGCCAATTTAACATCATCTCTCGTTTCTAGCAGCCCCTTTAGCACTATGGATTTATGTTGGTAGCTGCTACATTTTCACATTTTCTCTTCGCTATTTATGTCCACAATAGAGCACGAGAAACCCAACCAAAGTGTGACTTGTGTTGGGCTCCGGTCGGAGACATCAGCGTCTCTCCTGTTTCCTGTCTATAGTAAAACGACTCTTTTTGAGACTCTTAACTGTTCAACGATCAGAGTTTTGCACTTCTAGTTTAGATGCAATACTTACAGGATTGTCAAAGCATAAAAGATTAGCGATAAAGTCCACAGGAAGTAGAGTCACTTTGGCTAATTTGCAGCTTCACCTCGATCCGTCCGTTGTGTGGATACACACGTGAGGAACTATCTCGCCTTTTGCTTTTAAATAACAACTCAAACTGGATTAATAGCAATGTTTTGTGGATTGGGTGTCAGTATTTGCAGAATTTCTATGGATAAGGTGGATTAAATGCAGCTTTACAACTTTACAAGAAGTGAGGAATAAAGTCTAATTATTTTCACTATTTTCTGAGTTGGTATTTTGCGTCTCTGTGTCTGTTAGAGGCCACACAAACAATATCCTATGTGTGTCATTAGTGGGTGTATAAAAATAGTATAATTTTAATTCTTAATAATATCTTAATGCCTAACGGGCTTGGGTCGAATGCTTTGTTGGACTCGGAAGTCGCGTGTAACGTGAGACTTGCAAGCCAAAAATAAAGTCTCAATATTTATTTTTATTATCCCAATGATAATTTTCAGACAATATTACGGGATTTGTATTTTATTATAGACTATATGCTCAAAATTCTAACCTTGAATATATCTCGTGCCTTTACCATCAAGTGAAAAATGCCGTTCAGTGACACATTTATAGTTTAGTGGTTATATTCTCTTCTTCAACAAGCGCATTAAGTTCTAAAATTGCTAAAGTTTGTGCTTATCAATCAATAGGGGTGACTGCATTAATTGTGCGCTAGTTCATTCCGCTCCATAAACATCTTGAATCGATAGCAAGGTCGTATTCCTCACACATAAATGATACTTTGCAGCTGATATCATCAACATTCCCTGGGGGTGTGATGCTAACTGTAAGCACTGCTCTTTCTGAGGCTTTATGAGACTTTAATCTGAGCTTCGTTTTAACACAATCTGACCATAAGGAACAGACTTAGCTGGAGCGACAACAGGTGAGCTATTAAAGAAGTCCCACTCAAATAAAATTAACATTAACAAGCGAGCATAAGACAGCAGTTTTTTCAGTTACTCAAGCTCATCGTTGTTGTTGAAAATCAAACTCCTAAGCAGGGAAGCAGGGACCATGAAAGCTCATATTGATCACAGGCTCTTAAAAATCTATTTTATGTGTTTTCTTGAGTTTTCAGACTGTCTTAAACCTTTTTTGCATTGTGTCACCAAGGTAACTGCTGAAGATTCCACCAATAAACATACATATAGAGCTGTCACTGCAAACTACCAGTATAGCTCAAGATCTAAAACATTAGTTAGCGAAATGAGCCACGTTTATGGAGGGTTGTCTATAGAGATGCATTAACAACCCCATGAGTTGCAGAGTCACTAATGGTAAAAAAACCAGTGTTGGAAAATTCTACATGATACAGAGCACTGAAAAGGTATTGTTGCCATTGAATAGACTAAGATTAAAGCTGCTCTCCTACATGTTGACCCATTAGTATTACAAATGCTTTCTGGTAATTACAGAAACCATAAGTGCATCTGACGGAGTGTGTGTTCTGTTAGTGACGCTCTGCAGTCACACAGATAAGCCCAGTGTTGGTGATCCCTAATTATTCAGTAAATATTTGGCAATGGAGCGAGAGTGTTTGTAGAACCAGACTGTCAGGGTTACCGCCACAGTGCTGCTGCTGTTCAATGCTGCCCCTGGCTCTGATGTTGACAACACTTTTAAATTAAATGTATTATATCTGGAGACCATTCATTGTGCAAACTTGTCAGATGTGAGAGAGTGAAACAGTAAACACTCAGGTACAAAATCTATGATAAACTGTATTTGTTATATAGCTCATCCCTTTAGGTCAAAATAAGAGAATATGCTATTGACAAAGCAAGTAAGCAATAATAAATCTCCAACACATGTAGGCCTTTAGATTTTGAGATGTGCAGATTAGGTCATGCAGTCTATAATTCACAAGCATGGTAATGGTAAAAACATATTTGCATGGTAAAAAAATATTTAAAAGATATGAATGTATTCTGTTACAATCTATTCATCAACATAAAAGCATCAGAGTAACAGAATTCAGATGAGTAAACATTTGCCAAGGAAAAATGTGGATATTCTAAAAATATAATCTTTTCTGTCATTGATACTTTACGGTTGATGTCACCAACTGTAGGCACTGCTCTGTCTGAGGCTTTGTTAGATTTTAATCTGAGCTTTATTTTAACACAGCCTTAGTTGGAACTACAACAGGTGATCTGATTTTTATTGTTAAACCTCTTAAATAATATTACAGTCACAAACTAGCTAGCATTAGCCAGCAGTTTAGTCAATCTCATCTTTTTGTTGAAAATTTAACACTAAAACAGGACCATGATCAATTGTATTCATTACAGGCTCCTGAAAATGTGATGTTTAAACCCATTTTGTGTTTTTTCACATTCCGCAATACACGTAACTGTACATGGAAAACATCCCCAGCAGAGTATCAATAGTATAGTGTTGACAAGCAATACATAACGACTTTCTTTGCAAATATAAAAATATTAAAAATATAATATGCCATAATGTTTGTCATTTTTTAACCAAATGAACTAAAAGTAAACCAGGAGCATGCTCTTTATTTAAGCACTTTTCAGGCTGCACTTAACTTTTCCAAATGTCACAGGTATTTAGCCAGATTCTAATTTATTCAGATAGAAGGTAGTAAAGGTCAATGAGCCTCGCACTTAACCTAGGAGCAGCACACACTAAATTTTCCAAGTCCTCTCTAAAAGTCATGGGATTCACTTGAAAAATGTCATTCATAATTATATTGAGAGCGGAAACTTCTCAGGGCTGCAATCACCACTGTCCTGGGCTGGAGCAAGAAACCGGACAGAAGATTGGGATTTATTGGGACATTTGCTCTGGTCTAAATGAGTTTGAAATCCTCCAATTAACACTGTGGCTTTTTAACGGCCCAGACCATCTTCAGTACTGCTCTAAGAGGAACTGTGTGTCACAGCACAGGTTAAATATATCATGATATGTGACTGGCAGTTATGATTAGAAACTGCAGGGATACAGAAAACTCTGCCATTTGGATGACAAGTGCTGACAGCAGAATCTGTAGATTGTGTCTATATTCTGTGCTAACTGACTAAAACTGAAACTGAAATCTTTGGCTTTTTCTTCAAAATGTGCCAATCAGTGCATACACATACACTATACATACACTATACACTATACATACACTATACATACACTATACATACAGTATATACATATAGACACAAGGCACTTCAACTTTAACTTGCAAATGAATGTTGTGTGTGTGAGTGGTCAGTGTTGGTCTGAGAGGCTGATGGTGCATATTGTCAGTCTCACCCATAGACTGCATAAAAAAGTGGACTAAGCGAGTGTGACGTCACCCGTAGAGTTCAGAGCCGCTCAAATGAGGCGAGTGATGCTAATGGTTACAGGAGCGAATCTGGAGCCAGGCTATATGTTATGGGTAGGATTTTTTTTGATGAACAAAAAAATCAGGATCATGTAGAGCGGGTTAATAAGAACATTTTAAGATGACGAGGCCACAGCAGCAGTTACAGAGAGAAGAGCAACAAGATCCTACTGTAAGTCAACGGGAGCCAGGGTCAGAAGGAGCCAGAACATCCTCCTGTTGTGCTTCGTATTTGGCACGAGGCGGCTAGCGCGTTAGCTATGCCCATTCATATATACGGCCTCTGATCTCACCTCCCTCCCAGGGTAGGGAGGTGTAGTAGTAACAGTAGTTTGCCACTGGAGAGATTGATGACTGCAGTGATGAGAGGCCTAGTCTTTACAGTGCACAGTACAAATATGATTTTTTATCAATAGATTGCATGAAGCCAAAACTTAATTATTCAATATTTTGGTTGGCTTATGTTAATATCATATTCTTCAATATGTAAGGCAGTACGCTGCTGTAATTTTTATGAGGAAGTAGAAAAAAGGCGTGTCTCTGTCACACATGAAGACTATTGGAAAGTTACAATTTTTGTGTGCCATGATTTAACTGCCCAAGAGTTTATTTAAAACCACAACTGATTGATTCATTATACTAGACTGTCATTTTTGAAATTATACCATCCTTTACATAACTATATTTTTCTAATACTTTACAATTAAGATCTTGTGTAATATTTATAAATATTCATCCCAATGCTTGCATTATTCAAAGTAACGATGTATAAATAGTGAAAATGAAAAATATGATAATGTCGCAATAAAATTTTAATTAGTGGCTTCCCATTAGCTATAAAAAGTTCCTGTTGATTGAGAATAATTTGCGTTCATGGCTTTGTTCTCATTGCCCTACATTATTTATGCCTGGTGTCTGCACATGGCATCTTCAATTGTTAATTTGTGGTGCGTAGCTGTCTCTGAGTTTAACTTAATGGCCGCACCATCTCAAACAAGGAAGACATCTTCATTTTAGAGCTAAAACTTGATCTTGTTTAGCCTGCCGTCACCCACAAGTGTCTATATTGTTTATTTTGCCTTTCAACCCACTGCTAAGGAAAAAAAAAGCATCCATGGTACTTGTTGCATTCATTAATAGGAAAGCACTATTGTGATAAGCTAATCAGGCAAGAAGACAGACGGTGCATCTTGTTAGACTATGTGAACAAATTGTCTCTTCTTGGCTAGTTTGCATCCCTTGCTTGTTAAAGTTACCGCTGTGAAAGGGCTATTAGGTCTCATTAAATAAACAGGGTAAATAGATAGCAGTGTGAAGCTTACATAGGAAATAAAGAAGACAGTGACAGCTCCCAACAAGTTGAAAACAAGACTAAAGCCTTACCTCTAGTCTCCAGTCCATCCCCGCACAGTTCTCCAGGACCAGCTAAACCACGTCGCACGGAGTCTGGAACTATGCTGCAGCTGTGCCACTTGTGAGTCCTCCACCTGTACATAATGTTTACATCAGATTCAAATAATACTGAAAACAGTGAAATCATCATTAATACACAGAAACACACTACATGCTGTGGATGATTAATCTAATACATGAAGCTATAAGCTTATACTTGACCAGGGTTAGACTCAAGCAGCCTGCACCTCAGTTGGGGTTTACTGAAAACATGTGCATTCTGCATTTGTGCAGTGAGTACAGACATGTCTCTACTCTGTGACCAACAAAAGGAGCTGTAAACTGTGAGGAGAGGCACGAGAGCTGCAGGAGAGGCAGGGAAAGCATCAGTGTTCAACTCCAGCTCCTATCTCGATTCTCTTCAAGGGAAGAAACTCTTGTCTCTTGCTCAAAGCACCGCCTGTTCTCTCCTCTCACAACCTCGTACTGTGTCTCTCATTTTAAGTAATCTGCAGATAAAACACTCATTTATAAGAGTCGTGTTAAGAGTTTTTAAGAGTGATCATGTGTGTTGATGTGGTGTGCTGCACTCTGGTGTGAGTTGGCCTTAGCATTTTAGGCTTATATCTCAAATGGTCCAGACAAGCTTTAAAAAGCTTTTAAAAACACAAATATATAGTAATTAGTTATTTATTAGGAAAATTGGAGTTTATTTGGAGGTAGTCTTGTCACAGTATATGGCACAGGACATGAATCTGACAAAACAATATACGCAGCAAAGACATGGAGTATTACACAGCTGAAATGAATGTTTGTTGTCATCAAAAAGAAAAGGTAAAACTTATTTGCCAACAGAAACTGCAACTTTTGCGCTAAAACCAAAAACACAAACGTCTTCATTCTATTTGTGTACAGGACAAATCTCACTTGTGATTATGTGACATCTCTATATTTCATCAACATTTTCCCATTTGGTACTGGAGCTATATTAAGTTACACTAAAACAAAGTGACAAATGATGCTTTTACCTGTAGACTGGACAAACAGGAATGGCTTCACATTCTCGCTCCTCATAAAGTGTATCTGGACACTCCTGGCCTCCATTAGACGACCTCTGAATGATGGTCCGGTATCGAGACTGTGTGGCGACGCTTCCATTTTCTGCACAACATGAAACACAAGACATATTATGCTTTTCTTCAGGTACTTAGCTTTAAACTATAATATACAGTAAGTGGATCACAAATATGCATTTGGCTAATTTCAAAACACATGATTTAGGTTACAGCTTAATAATAGAAAGAGGTCTATTGACCTTGTTCAAAAACCCTCATGCTTCAAATGCAGAACAATTGAGGATTAACTTGCACTACTCAATCAAAATACAACTGTGACTAAACTCATGATTAGGGAACATCTTTATAACAGTTTTATTGGAACTGATGTTGAAAGTAATTTAGTAAGTAATTTGATGTGATATAAATTCAGCAAACCGGGACTGGCAATTTTGTCTGTAGCCACTTGACTGTCATCATTGAATGAAAAGGAGGTTACAGGTTTGAGTCCCTCCCTCCTCATTGTGTACTTGTGCAAGACATTTCCCCAAAATTGCCTGATGTATATGGAATTTCTGTGTGATGCCATGAAGTTCACATTTTTCTTTGTCCAGGAGAAAAGTGAGCCGAGTGCTTTAGAGCAAGGGGGCTGTGGTGGAGAGTGACCCTCTGATCTGGAGAGAGGCTGGATAAACAAGTGTAGTGGAGTAGATGCTGATTAGGACGCCCTTGTGGGGAGATGTCCTCCACTCCTCAGCTCCTCTTGTTTTCGGACACTGTGCTGGAATGGCTTCATTTGGCTTATGCTGCAAGGCTCATTACACCGCGCTAATTACTAAACACTGGAAATGGCGCAATTAAGAAAGTGATTACATCATCAGTGCACCCAGTGGACTACAGCATATTTACAGAGACGACTCAGCTGCTTGTCTCTTTTAAAAAACAATTACATAGTTTTCATTAGAAATCATTAAATAGACATTTTCTTCTTGACGTGTTATCCTAAAGTAATGGATGGTTAAATGTAAACTTAATACAATTATTGAACAGTGGAAAACATGAGGAGAGGTAATAATTATACATTTTTTAAATGTTCTCCCAAACATTTATGGAGCTTTCAGACCATTTCACAACTGACACATTACAATACTAATGGATTTTTTGGATTTGATATTCATTGTTTTGTAATAGTAATTTTCATCAAGAAGTAAATTAAAAACATTTGACATTTTTAGATTTAGAAAATTATCATACATTTGTTACCAATTTATTAGTGGCAAATTTGAGTGAGCCAGTATTTAATGAACTTAAGAAAACAGCAAACGCAGATTAGACTATTACTGCCTGACATTTTTATATTTCACATTATTTTTAATTTTAATCAATATTATGAGCTAATTATAGATACAGATTGCACAGTACAGTATGTTTATTATACGGCACCAATTAATTTTACACTAACGCAAAACAAAAGTGAACACTAATAATAATAAGCAAATCTAATCTGAATGTTTTTTGTTTACATTGACTTTTATGGACATCATGTTTTAACAAAAAACCCATTTTCGACACCTGAGATGACCTGGTATTTGTATTCCCTCCTTGCTGTGCGGCTCATACCTGGTACGCAGCTGGCCGGGCAGGGTGTCCACTCACTGAACTGTGTCACGATGCAGTCCTTCTTACAGGGAAGCAAACAAGGTCGGACAGTTTCAGGGCGCGCTGAGTCCGGGCACCTGCAAATATTGAGAAAATGTTGGTCTTAAATTCAGTTTTTTTGAATGATAAATGTCCACATAGTAACAGGACACTGCGCCATAACAGCTGCCCTGCCCTTGACATCACACACTTCCCCACAGATACACATGATTGATCACTACCCCCTCTGCTCATAGATTCTGAACAAAGCTGGACAAATATAAAAATTTACAGTTTTCTCACATACCCCAATGCTTTTCTTGGTCCATATTTTGTCCTGTAAATCAGTGGTTGCACAACGTTTTCAAGTGTTTTGCATGAACTGAACGAGCAATTTCCTACCAATTATTCAGATGTAATGCACCACATTACATACATGTAACATCATCAACATCCTGAGGGTAAAAAAAAAACGTATTTATAAACAGGAAATAAATACACATTAGGTTCTTGATGTTATGTTTTCTAAGAGCTATTGATTGAATGTTTAGCCATAGCATACCATACATATAAATGCAGTATGTCCTTGTTTATAAGAGCGGCATAAATAAATCAATGCAACATAAACAGTGTATTTATATCAGAGTTTGTTAAAGCAGCAAATACAGGCTTCTCCATCTGCCTGTTTCCATTAGATGATATTTCTTCGCCTGGAATATTCCACAGGCATTGAACTCATTTATATTAAATGTATTCTCTTCCAGGAGATTTTATTGCTCATATATACCTTGAAAACATGTCTTCTCTAGTTTAATGACTTTAATGCCCCACTAGGGAATATTCTAGGGCAATGAAAAAACATATAGGTAAAGACAAGCAGGTATGTGGTGGACTCTCCATCAGAAAAATTAAATTGTGTATGTTGTAACTTTTCCGCTTCTCCCCATAGAGATGTGGCCTAGAATGTTCCACAGTATGGGATTATACTATATATGGCATTTATCGCTATGGATACAGCAGGTGATGTCACAGGGTCAAGTTACATGTCAGATCTGGGGAAAGATGAGCCCACTCACAGTCCACTCACAGAACGCAGGTTTTAGATCAATAAGAGCCCATGTTATTGAGTAATTACAAGATGGATACATTTAATGACATACCAGACAAAGCAATATCATCGCCATGGAGACAAGCAGGTGGCAGACCCTCCAACATAAAAGGTACACCGTGCAACTTTAAAGTACTAATTTGAGCATTTCTTCTTTTCTTCCATTCATCATGTAATTAAAGCTGTTGATTTCATTTTGTAAAGGAAAAAAAAAATCAATTAAGTGTTCAGTGGGTGGTAAAGCGTGTGTGAGCTGGACTCTCCCTGTGAGTGTATTAATCTCCCCATGCATGTTCTGCAGCGCTGCCACACCACTGTTGTACTGCCACCGACAAGACAGAGTGTTCCAGCAGAAAAATCAATCAATGTCCACTGTGTGGATGCTAATTAAACCCGAGGAAAGTGAGGATATGCAAACTGTTTACCAATGAATCATACTTTCTACCGCAAAGACACCATTACCAGGGCTGAGAGAGTGTAGGTAAGGACTTATCCTCATTAAATCTGTGTTGGGAATGGTTGCATAATTACCCGAGTCTGTATCAAAAGTGACATCTCCACAAACAACTGTTGTATTAAAGGCAATGTACATTAACTTGATTGACTGTTGTAATAGCAAAAGTATTAGAAAGATGTGCCTGATTCTGTGCCAAAGAGCAAACAAATGATGCATAATGAGTTTAGAAACAAGTGACTATACAAGGATTAGAAAACTGCAAGATGGGAAAACATTAATTACAAATACTCAAGTAAAAAATTGCGTAGGTTCTTAAACTAAGACTTAAAGGTGCACTGTCCAGCTTTTTGGTTGGGGGTCTGTAACCTGCTGATTTCTATGGATATGTCATTGCTTTTCCTGGAATGTTTCACAGCTTTAACTTACATTTATTAAATTACATATGATTTTATAGTTAAAAAATACCTCTTACTGTGAGCGGGGCCCTGCAACTTGGTCTGGTTTTGTCTCAGATAGAAAGGTTTATTATCACACTGTGAAACATTCCAGGCAAAGCAATAACATCTCCATAGAGAAAAGCATTTGACAGACGCACCACCAGAAAAGTTACACAATGCAACTTTAAGTATAATTCTCTGATTGGCTTTAGCTGCGAGAAGAAGTGGATTGTGGTTTAAAAACAGCTCAATATAGTGTTAAATAATTAAATTAATCACGTTTTATATTTTCAAAAAATCTCTAAAAATGTCTCTTTCCATGATTGGAGACTTGACGCTGGTTGAACTGAGTGTATTAACCACCAGTATAATTCATTGTATAATTCATTGTTATTAGCATATTATCAGTCACTGCACACTATTTCCCAGTACACATCCTGCTCTGTTGAATCAGTGAAAGCCATACACTTTGATGTCTTTATTGAGCCCCCTCCCCGAGACAGAGCACACGGGCATGCAGTGATCCCTTTAGTGTGAGTGACTTCCACAGGCTAACACCAGGCTCAGGTCTCACCACCACCACAGCGAGGGGGCCGCGTGGTGCCGTGTGCAAAAAGACAACATGCACAGGAATGAGATCAAAGTATGCCAAAGTATAAGAAGGCACGATACATGAAACTATGCTCCCCGGGCTATCCCCTCTCCTCGCCCCTCACTCAGCAGCAGTGGCACACCACAGGGCACAGCGGCGCTCAGGAGCAGATGGGAAAATAATACTGAGCTGAGTTCAGACCATCAAAATTAAACATTCTGATGGCCATTCTGATTTGCACTCAACTTTAAGCATTGTTAACAGTGCATTCACATTTGTACGGCTACTTGTTTGGTCCTAGGTTGAGGCCAGTTTAATTTTGTGAAGACACATTTTGGTCCTGTTCTAGTCGTGGTTTAGTCCTGGATGAACATGTTAAAGCATCTCCAGGGAGGCAAGCATGTGGCAGACCCTCCACCAGAAAAGTTACATAGTGTACCTTTAAAATTATATTGTTCAAAAGGAGTTCAATAGTTTTATAGTATTTAAAAGGACCAAATAAAGTCAGTGGTTGTTTAATTGTATAACTGAGACAAGATTAATTACATAACCCAGCGTTTTCCATGACTGTGCTTCAGACTCTTAATTTTCTTATCAGACTTTTTACTGAATGGCTGCTATCCCCAGTTATCTGTAGTATAGCTTTTACACCTCTAATTTCCTCACCACGGTAGAGTTATGCTATCAATATTATCCCACAAACCACTGGGGGTATTACAAACTATATAAAACATGGGCTGCATCATTGCCTTGGCTTATAGATCAATATTTCATGCTTTAAATGCTGCAAAGGGAAACCTAAAGATCAAAAAGCGATGGTTTTAACTGACTGACTTCAGGAAAATAACTATTTTATCCAGTCACTGCACACTGTAGAGATTACACACTCAATTTTAGACATTCCTCATTCAGGTGACTCTTACAAAGTGGTTCAACATCAAATACAGGGATAAAAACTATTTTCAATCCAAATCAAGCAGAAAACCATTATTGGCTGATTGCAGAAGCTGACTCTACACTCTGATAGCCAGTCACTTATTTCAATCATGCACTGATCTTAACCTTGGAGAACATTCCGTTCAAACCCACCTAGACAGCTTTAAAAGTCCAGATGTGCACCTAACTTGTAATTCTGTAATTTGGGAAAATAGCTTCTTGCAATTGTTGGAGATTTTGGATGAATAAAGCAATTTCTTTTACTTGGGCTGTTCCATTTTAGCACTTACTGGTCGATCATTTAGGTCCATTTAACCTGTTTCTACATCACAGAGCCCTGCAAAATCACTTTACATCTGTCTTGTCTGTCTTGTCTAGTTGGTTTTGTTACTTTACAAGTAACTATTACATTTACTGGTACAATTATAAGATACATGTATCATTGTTAATATGGTGCAAATGAAACACTCAAAGTAGCAGGTTCATTCGTCACCATGTCCCTTGTAAATTCTGTAGCCACAGCCGCCCTGGATAAGACTTGCAAATATGTTTTCAAAATATCTTTAAAATTATGCATCCTTACAGCGTGTGGCCTCACCTCTCCACAGACCTGACCTATAACTTGCCCTCTAACTTGCTCTATTCAACAGCAATAAGAGCTCTGTGCTGACAAGAAGGTGGCAGACACTAGAAAAACTACACAGTGCACTGTTAAAGGAAGGTCACTTTTACTTTAACACCTTATGCTACCAACCCTTACTTCTATACAATCTTAATGTGGCCTTGATCTCACCAAACACCAAGGGCTGCTCCTCTGCTGTACTCATTTCTAATCATTTCCATCCTCCTCATTCCCAAAGAGAGACTTAACATCTCCCGCTGCCTCCCGCCCTGCCCTGTGTCTTTCATGTGTCTCACTCTCTGTCACATATTAACTGCTCATCTCTCCTTGAAACACAATAGCATACAGCACAGAGACGATTACATAAGCCTTATTCTTTGAAATCTTAGCTAATTGAAACTGGCTTGAGCTGACCCTGGCAATTCTTCTATTCTTGAACATGACGACTAAGCCAGCTTACTTTGTTGCTAGCTGCCACATTGAATTGCATACAAAGTGATGGCCCATTAGGTGGATAATGTATGTTTGAGTGGGTAGTCAAAAATGAAGCCATGAGGTCCAGGAAGAGGTGGGGGATTTACAAGAATTTACTGTATGTACAAAAAAAAATGTTGTTAAGATGCTTCTATGGAGAGTTGTTGCTTTGAATGCATTTTTTGCACAGTATCGTATTAAATGTATCTTGCATGTATTCACTACCTTTGCTAGAGATAGCTAAAGGTAGTTCTTTTCTCCACAGATCTGACCTGAAACTTTGCCTGATGGGGTAACCTGCTTGTCTCCATGGAGATTGTAAAATACTATATTATACTATACTATAAAACACTATATTTTGGAACATTCTGAGCATAACATCGCCATCTCCAGAGCATAATAACATCTCCAGACAGATAATGAACACTGAGTCAGTTACATTGCACAGTTAAAATTCAGCATAAAGCAAAAGTTGAAAAATCTTTCAACTGTTTATTTCATATATTTCACATATTTCACACCTATAAAATAGCAGATAATCAAGCAAGACATAAGCAAGTTTTGGAATATTTGTCATGGATCTCCAAAATATTATCTGAATATTCTTATCAGAGGTATACCAAAAGATATGTAGATCTCTCCATCCCCGAGATACAAGTTGTGAGGCAGAAATGACCACTTCCATTAGATATTATGCAGTGGTACACAGGACACTCCATAATCCGCTTTATAGTGCTGTCAATATTAAATCGAGCTAAAGAAGGGCCAACTTTGTGAATTATTTATAGATCCATCTTCCTCGCGTGGGCCATAACATTATTACAGTGACAGCTCCAGAGCCCTTAGCTGTGTTTGATGTTGTATCGCTGAAAGAGGAGCAGATAATAGAAGTGCAATGGCAAAATAAATCTCGAGTCTCGAAAATGAAGGTGGATGATGCAAAAAGGAGGAAAAAAAGTACAACATGTGAAGACTAGGATATCAAAGTACTATTTTTCGAAGTAAAGGGATATCATAAGGCTCATAAAAACTACAAACCCTTTCCGGAGGAGACATGATTTCAATGTGAATTCAAAATGTATTGATTGAGCTCATATATTCCTGGGAGCTCCTTTTCTATGTTTAAGATATTAATAAAAACCAAAAAGAGAACTGATAGTATGGTTAAATTCAAAAGAATTGAGCCCAAATTTCATCACTAAAGTTGCCAAAAACAAGAGACCATCTCAAAAAATGTGAATGTCATGAAAAAGTTCAATATTTTTTGTCAATTATTTCAGAAAGTCAAGCACATGCATCATATAGAAACATGGCACATAGTGAAGGTTTCAAGCCCTTTTTTTTGACATTTTGATGATTATGTAAACTCATAACTCCGTGCTTCAGAAAATTAGAATAGTGTTAAATGTTTAGTGTTGGGAAGTCATCAGCTCATTAACTGAAAACAGGAAAGGTTTCCTGAGCCTATAAATGGACTCTCAGTCTGGGTCAGTGGGCTACACAAACATGGAGAAGGTTGATCATTTAATAGATCCAGAATGCCATGTTGTCTGCTAATGCTGGTCCACTGTATTTTCTGAAGTCCACAGTGAGCCAAAGGTATCGAAAAGATGGCTCAAAGACCAGGATGTTACTGTGCTTGAATGGCCTGCAAACTCATCTGACCTGAACCCAATAAAGAATATCTGGGATATTGTAAAGAGAAAGATGAGAGATATCAGAGCCAACAATACAGATGATCTGAAGGCCGCTATCGAAGCAGCCCGGGCTTCGATTACCCCTGAGCAGTGCCACAGGGCCATCGCCTCAATGCCACAGCACATTGATGCAGTAATTCATGCCAAAAGAGGCCCAACCAGGTGTTGGTTGCATAGAAATGGCATTTAAAATGGGACTTTTAAATGTTAGATCTTTGTCTCTAAATCTTTCATAATTAATGACATGATTGTTGATCATCGTTTAGACTGTATGTTTTTAACAGAGACATGGACAGGAACGGATGGGGCAGTAACATTAAATGAAACCACACCTCCAAACTATAGTTACTCATTTTCCTCTCGTCTCAACAGAAGAGGTGGTGCCAGAGCCACAATCTTCTGTGCTAAACATAATTTCAAAAATATGAATTTAAATCAGTCCCCTTCATTTGAACATCACTCCCTGGCCTTAACAAATCCCTCTATTCTCTTTATTTGTATTTACCGTCCGCCAAAACATTTCTCCTCATTTATGGCTGATTTCTCTGACCTGTCCATTGATCATTCAAATTATAATATAATTATAATCATAGGTGATTTTAATTTGAACTTTGATATCAAATCAGACTCTCTTGCAACAGATTTTTTTAAATCTTTTAAACTGTATGAATTTCAAACAAAATGTTTCACAACCCACCCACAACAGAGGCCATATTTCAGATCTAGTGATTTCTTATGGAATGTCAGAGGACATTGCCCCTGTTCTGGAGGTGGGTTTCTCTGACCATGCCTGGATACTTTCTAATATAACACGTGAGCAACCCCCATGTCTGAATGCACTGTCAGGAAGCTCTGTATTACTGCTGAAGTGATGACAAACTTTACAGAAATATTAAACAACAGTCCAATTCCTATTTTACCATCCACTTGCAATCATTTGGTAGAACATTTTAATAATAAACAAAAATATGCTTTTGATGCTGCAGCACCTCTAAAAGTGAAAACTGCAAAGTCAAAAAAGTCCCCTTGGATCAATGAAAAAAAAAGACAACTAAAGCAAAATTGTAGGAAAGCAGAAAGAAAATGGCTCAAGAATAAAATTACAATAAATTATGAAATATATTGTGAGCAATTGAGAAACTTTAACAATGGTATGAAAGGTGAAAGACAAACCAATAATACAATACCTCTCAGCTCATAACCAACAATATAAATAATCCCAACATTCAGTTTTCCACAATTAGCTCTGTTATCAACCCTGTTCATAAATTCAGTGACCCATCAAACATGCCATAACTTTGAGAACTATTTCAGCAGTAAAATCCAGTGCATCAGAGCTGAGCAGACACAACCAGGCAATGTCTACACTTTTAGTCCTTTGGTTTTATAAAATACTCTCGAGAGTTTTGCCCTGGTTGATGCTGTGACTCTTAACAAAATTATTTTACAATTAAAGCCAGCCATTTGCTTTTTAGATCCTATTCCTACATCCCTGTTTAAATCAGTTTTTAATGTGTTAGCCCAGGAAGTTCTGAACATTGTAAATTCTTCATTACAGACAGGGTTTTTTCCATCGTCACTCAAAACGCCCATGATCAAACCTCTGCTCAAGAAGGACTCAGTAACTACAGACCTGTGTCCAATCTTCTGTTTTTAAGCAAAATTTTAGAGAAAATAATTTTTAACTAGGTTAATGATTTTATGATTTCCAGCAATATTTTAGAAATGTATCAATCTGGTTTTAGTTCACCACAGCACAGAGACCGCACTGGTAAAGATTTTAGATGATGTAAGATCCAACATGAACAAGGAAAAATCTGTCAGTCCTGGTACTGTTAGATCTCACAGCAGCATTTAATACAGTCGACCATAGTATTTTACTAGACAGATTGTACCATACAGTCGGTCTCTCTGGGTCTGGTTTTAACTGGCTTAAATTGTTTTTATCAAACAGGGATTTTTATGTTAGTCTTGGGGAGCAGTCCTCCACAAAATGTAAAATGGAGTGTGGTGTTCCCCAAGGCTCAATTTTAGGTCCAACCCTTTTTAATCTTTACATGCTCCACTAGGACAGGTCAACAGGAGACACGGTGTCAACTTTCATAGCTCTGCTGATGACACCCAACTCTATATCGCCGTGTCTCCTGATGACCTAAGCCCATTCGATGCCCTTTTTATCTGCATTTTAGATATTAAGTCCTGGATGGCAGCAAACTTCCTCCAGCTCAAAACCGAAACCGAGGTTTTAATTATAGGTCCTGATGCTCAGAGAGAGAGGCTCAAAGCTAAGCTCCAAACCTACTCCCTTAACCCAAGTGAAAACTCAAAGAAAACTACTGGTCCATTGCAGCTCCTCCAGAACTCTGCAGCACGACTGCTGACGAAGACCAGGAAGAGAGAACATCACACCAGTGCTGAAGTCTCTGCACTGGCTTCCTGTAAGCTTCAGGATAGATTTTAAAGTTATTTTATTGGTTTATAAAGCTCTTAATGATCTTAGTCTTATTTATTTATCTGATCTTCTTTTATCATATGAACCCTCTCGGACTCTCAGGTCCTTATATTTTATATTTTCAAAAGTAAACTCAAAACCTATTTATTTAATTTAGCTTAGCTTTAGCTAAATTAAATTATTATTACTATTGTATTTGTTTTACATAGAATTAATTACTATTATTTTACTCAGTTACTGTCTAGTTTTAGCTCTCCATTTTACTTTTTATTTTTACTATAAATTTTATAAATTCATTTTTACTTTAGGAGCTTTAAGTTTATGTTTATTTCTTTGTCTAAACTGCTGAATATGTGGATGAAACACTGGGGGAGGAGGGTGGATGGGTTGCTGTTTTTAATAACTGTTCTTTCTTCTGTTGCATGTGAAGCACTTTGTGCTACATTTCAAATGTATGAAAAGTGCTATACAAATAAAGTTTGATTGACTGATTGATTGAAATGAACATACTTTTCAGAAGCCTGACATTTCTGTTTTTTTAAATGTCATGTAATATTCTGAGAGACAGAATTTGGGGTTTTCATTATTTGTAGAACAAAACACAATGCACCTTTAAATGCCTTTTTTTTTGTCCCCAGGTCTGCTTGTCATTTTATAGAAAATTATATTCAGGCTGAGAGCGTGCATTATCTATCTATCTATATCTATCTATATATCTCTATCTCTATCTCTCTATATCCAGTCATCCAGTCTCTGAAGGCAAGATATTAAACTGCGGTCTAAAGGAGTCAAGACAAAGGATATTTCATTTTCTGTGTAGTCTACATTAAAATACAATGCCCCACTCCCAGACAATGTTATGAATAAGTTAAAAACAAAATGTCATAAAACCTAAAGTGTACCTCTTATTTATGACCTGCCCAGAGTTCATTTTCATGCATGTGGCCTTGCGGATCTGGACTCCGACGGCGCAGGCAGAAGTCCCATTCCAAAAACTGCTCCCATTAAGATTCATGGAGGTATCCTGGATGCATGGCCCCCACGGCGATGCTTCCCAGTAGAACACCATGCAAGGATGGTCATTGCACACTCTCCACTCTTCCAGGGCCGTTGCAGCTGGACATGCTTTGCCTTCTGGGGAAAAAAACAAAACAAAACATAATAAATAAAATAAGACTCCAGTGTCAAGTAGGCAATTTGCGCAGTGAGAATAGTCACAATGGACTTTTCTGACTTGACTTTTTCATAGTAGAATTATTTATTTACTGTGTAAGAACCAGGTAAACAACATGTAGTAGGTACAATATGGCTGGCTAAAACTCGGATTTTCTTGTATATTCCAAATTAAACAGTTGTTACTGAGAGCTAAAATTAACTCGGGGCAAAACTTGATTTCTCAAGTTCAGAAATTCAAAGCTGTTGCAGATATTATTTATTCTAGATGTGTACATTTCCTGGAGTTAGCAGATGCAAGTCAAATATGGATATTATAAGTTGCCTTTGCCGCTTAGTAATGGAAGAAATGTTTGTTCAGGTTAGCTGAGCAGACACTTTACAAGTTCAAACCTGTGAAGTTATGAATCACAAATGCAACTTGCAGTCGGCCCAGGAGATGGCAGGTACAGATTTAAAGCTAAGTGCTAAGCCATGCAATATCTTTTCCACAACCTGTACCACGTCTCCTGTAGAGAAGCATTATGGAAGCCTGCAGTGTGCAGAAGAGCTCATCATATACTGTATCTATTTAAAGAGTATGGACCAGAACGTTTAAATATATCATAACACAATACTACTGAGCAGGCCCTTTGAATATAAAACATTCTTAAGTTTTACAAAATAATTACAGCTCGCTTGAAAATAATTGGATGGATTATTGGGACAACACCACTCTGACATGACCCAGTCTCATCTGATCTCAAAAATACCAGTAAGTGGGGTTGGTGCTGCTGGGTACATGAAGGGGAGCCCACTGGGAAAACTAAGTGTCACTAGGGGGCTGCAGTGGCTCTATTGCATACTGTTGTTGTATCCTTAGACAAGACACTTCATCTACCTTGCCTATGGCAGATGAAGTGTATGAATGTGCGGGTGTGAGTGATTGGACTTGGCTGCAGTAGTAACACTGCAGAGTGTGGAGTGAATGGATAATGCACTAAAGTGACTTTGAGCATTTGGGAAAACACTATATGAAATAGACAAATATTTTATTGATCGCCAAAAATTTCAGGTGTCCATATCAGATACAGATACAGGTGAAAGCATTCTCTAAAACATGGAGCCCAAGACAATAGATAAACCTCCAACACACACAGACACACATACTTCAACAGTGAGCAAAAACACCTAACAGAGAGGTCCTTTCTGCTGCTTAGCTTAGGACTATGTATTTGTAATGTTACTACACAATTCAGTTTCAATATACATGATTTTATAACTTAAGGAAATATTTACTTTACATAAATAATGATGAATACAAATAATGCCTAGTACAGCCTCTAAAGATATGTATTTAGTGAACTTCCAACCACGTGAACACTAAGCATCACTCACACTGAGAAATACAAATTTTGAACAACAAAAAAACATCCAAAAAAGAATCAACAGGATTAAACAGCTGAGTTTAAACCCTGGGAGAAACATTGAGATTCTTTCATCAGCTGTTTCTGCAGATAGGCGTTTGGTTACAGGATTAATGGAGGTAGGCTGTGCTGCCAAGGCTGGGCTCTGCCTGTCTGACTCCAAACAGCTCTAGTGCTAAACAAACCCTGGCACAGACTGCAGCAGGCTGACGGATGGCCATATGTTTTTGAGATGAAAAATGTCAAAGTAGTGTGCATCCATCAAACTCAACTTTCACACCTACAAGCCTGTCACAGTAACACATTTGAAGTGAGATGTATTTGTACCGAAAATATCACGATAAACAATCACACGTAAGACCCCTTTGTGACACAATAACACTGATAATGCATGATCATCTTAGTAATCTCTTTTCTTAATATATATCATATTATATAATGAAAACATGGGCTACAAACAATAGCTTGCACATTGGTTCCTATAATGAGCCATATGGCACCTCTACATTTTTCCTGGTTTAGTCATGGCTTAGTGACAGTTTAGTCCTGGCTTAATCTTAGTTTAGTCTGGATGCAGATTTAGGTCCTATTCTCAACCTGGTGTAGTCTCGCACTGGTTCAGGTTTAGTCCCAAGTTGGTGCTGGTGGTTTCATATAAATTGGAAAGCACCCATAGCTTAAATGCTAACATACATCAAAAAAGTTCCCCACTAGTCCAAAAAGAGAAAGAAAAAATCTGTGTTAAATGTAATCAAAATTCATCAAATGCATTTTAGTGAATATAAGAATGATTGTAATAGGCCTAAGTAAAAAAGGCAGAGGCTGTTACCTTTCCCTGGCAGTGCGAGGATAGAGCGGGAGCGGCTCTGTCTGCCCTCTGCTGTCTTAGAGGCACAGCTGTGAGAGCAGGAGGTCCAGAGCGACCAGGAGCCCACCACACAGTCTCCAGGACAGGGCCGCTCACAGGGCACCTCTGCAGGGGGAGGGGGGTCTTCACACTCTGAAATGAGCACCTCGTCACCTGAGGAAGAAATGAAGACAGTGCAGCACAAGCACATTGAAGCCACGACATTTCAAGATTGGGTCAATCATTTCTCAGGGCAATTTCTGCTATCACACTGCTATTTGTGCACATTTATCTGTTACTGTTTTGTATCTGCTTTACAGATTTTTTCTGTTTACTTTTATGCAAAGCACTTTGGTGAGCTGAAGGTGTTTTAAACGTGCTATAACTTGAATTGAATTATATATGTTTATGTTTTCTTTTTTTTTCTTGGCAACCACAACAGAATAAAATGAATCAATATTGACTTTTTAATATCTAATAGAAACTATTTACTTGAACAAACATGTTGATCTATAGGTTATAACATGCATGAAACTGAGTTCAGTTCACATGGTAGGTATAAACCATCTAATGAAGAAGAACCTGATATTAGGATGAACAAGACAGGTAAGTGGCTATAAGAAAAAATGAAAAACCTGCAGGAGCCCAATTATCATTTAGAAAGAACTGCAATGTACCATGTTGTGTTTACTATATAAGCACATTAAGACTGAATCAAAAAAATTGTTGCTAGTAAGTTACTTACACAAATATTGTAAGTATACATCGATTATTTCGTGCCTTCTATCAAACAGCATTGATAGTCACATTCATTTGAATTCTGCACTGGCATTAAAAGTTATCTTGTGGCCCTCATCTGCAGTCATGTTCTGAAATATTTATCACAGCTTCCTTTTAACTTTGCTTTTAACAAGAGAGACAAGACTTCTCTCTGTAGATCATTCTTCTCCAACAGAAATTGCTTACTTATAATGTGATTTGATTTGGACAAAAATAAGAGTAAAAAGATTCTCTTTACTTAATAATTTGATCCTTGTTGTATAGTGATTTATAAACTGGCAAAACATTTAGTCCCCACCTAAATCGGCCTGTTTAACAGCTGAGTAGCCCACACAGTGCAGAGGCAATGCTTAATTTGTGGATTTTTATTGTTCTGTCTATTCTCATCATTATTCTCTGTGCTTATTGGAAGTGTTGTGACCTTACTTGAGCTGGCGCTCTGTCTGTAATTGAAGTTCCTAATGATAAGTTAGTTGAATTTGATGTGACCAGTGGCAGGTGAAAGATTTTGTAACTGTTGAAAAATCATTGGGCTACAAGTAAAAAAAAAAAATCTCAGTCTCAACGATTATCATCAAAATACATGCAAGCATGCAGTATAAGCCACTAAGCATTACAGGCATTATAGATGTACTATGGAACTTTGGTGGAGGCTCCATGAAGACATTATATTTATTAATTTAGTAGTATTATTGCCAAAAAAAAAAACAACAACTTTAAAACATGAGTTTTTACTATGAGCAGAGTCGTCTCTCCACATATCTGACCTGTAACTTAGCCAGGTGGAGTCACCTGGCTTGTTTCCATGGAGATAGGTAAATATAATGCCATGCAAAGCAATAGAAGAATAAAGCAGGTGGCTGACCCTAAACCAGATGAACAAGATGAAGATGAAGAAGATTTTTATAGATTTTTCAAGAGTCAGATGAAGAACTGAAATTTGTTATGCCATAGAAGAAATGTATTTTTTAAAATGTGAGAAAAAACACTTGAATGTCTGTTTGTTTCTTCTAAAATGATTTGTACAGAAGATTTTATTTTGGAAGGTGCTATGCAAGAGTCAAAAAAGCCAAGTGTCTCAGAGCCATGATTTTCAAAAGCACACTGCTCTGTATCATTAACTTGCTTGAACTCCTGCTGCTACATCATGCAGGAGAGTTGAACGGTAACATCTCCAGGGCATATTTTCTCCATCAGCCTTTTCTCTCCTGTCTCTGAACCAATGTTCTCAATGTAAAAGGGCAATGAGAGAAAGACAGTACAAGGTATATCTCTAACAAACTGATGTGAAAGAATCCTTTGGGAAAAGTGCAAACCTTTTGCTTATAAAAGCTACATCATCAAAGATTGAACGGCATCAAAGTGATGGTACACAATGGGGGACTTTAGTCACTCAAAGTTCGAGAAGAGTCCCACTGGCTCCTAATTTGGCATGCATTATTCCTTTTATTATATGAGATACAACTGCACTGACAGATAGACTACAGCTAAAGCTCCAGAACTGCCACTAAAGGATTTCACACAGGCGTTATCTGACTACACCAATGTCTGAATGACAGATTATGGCATTATTATGGTTTTAATCATTATATACACTGGATATGAGGCACTAATTCAGACAACCAGTGGTTTTACATTGTATATCTTTAGCTTCCTAATTGCCCAAGTCATTTTTCAAGATTTCTGAGAAAATCTTTCTAATTGGCCGAGGACACCTACAGATGCAGCAAGGTCTACGAGAGAGTAGAATGAACAGAAAACTCAGTTGGACCAAAAAATGAAATAGGCAGTTACGCAATGATGAAAGTCAAAAGACCTCTTTTCCGACCATCAACCATCACGCACAATCAACAGCTAGTTCAATACCTTCAATAATGGGCAAAGTGATGAGAGAGGGACAGGAAGAAGTCAATATTTTCAGAGCAAATGTTGTATGAGGAAAAGGTGAGCTATTACGGGAGTTTATATGTAAAAATGTACCATGAGATACGGGAAGGCTATGTTGAAAACTCTAAACTGAAAACGAATCAGGAGAAGTTTCATAAAAAGTTAATGCAAGTTTTATAATTTGTTTTGGAGGACAGGCATCATATTTTTTCAGTGTTAAAATTGAATACCTAACATCCCACTAGATTTATATTTGGAAGCAAAATAGTAAATTGAATCTTTCCCGGTAATATACGTGGGAGCAAACACAAAACACCATGATATAAAATTAACCAGAAGCAAATGTAAGAACAAACTGCATTAGTGTGATATTTGGAAATGTCATTGTGTCTTCTTTTATACGATTTGCTTGATCTATCTTCTAACAAGACAAAATAGCGGTAAATGCTGAAAGCTTATTTATATTACATGTTTTGATAGTCGGATTAAGAAAAAGCAAAGACTCAATGAATGAAAGAATTCAGGGAAAAAAACAAACATATCTGGCAGACAGGAAGAACTGTTCAACACTTAAAAAGGGAAAATCAAAAGGGGTGTGAGAAAGAGACAAAAAGGCCGTTAATCTAAAAAAGAAAAGGCAACACAAGAAAACTATACTATACTATATGTGGCCATTGTAAAGAAGAAATCGTGTCATGGATAGGGACAAGGCAACATAGTAGAAACCACAGAATACAAGTACAAATTAAATGTACATGAAATCAGGAAGTGGACCATCAACAGAGACCACAGGGCTTATTTCTTGGCACACACCTGGGACTTTCTTCTCCAGAGACCACCAGACCACGTGACAAAATACAAAATATATAAATTCTTTGCCTATGAACACAGTCTCAAAGCAGCATTCAAACACAAACCCGGTGTTGGTCTATGAGAGGAAACACAAGTGTGAGCAACTCTGCAAATAGTTGTGTGCCCTGTGGGTCTTGCTACATTATTAATGCAGAGGATCTTACTTCTCTATAACTCCACTGCCTCCTGCTTGCCATTTCAATATAATTTCCATTCTGTTCGCCCACTCACCAATTAATCGTTCTCCCTGTTATTATTCAGGCAGGTATAGCAAAAGGTGCCGAGTCCTCGCCTTCGATAAATACTGATAATCGCCTCCACTTTGCAGCCTTAAAGACAAAAAAGCGGAAAACCTGCGAGCTTAAGTAACCGCAATTGTTGTTAACGTCTAAAAAAAAGGCCTCCGCAGTTTTACTTGGGTCACTTACTAATGTTTTTTTTTTCATCTGTCACTTTCAGTATTAGTCATTGAATACAGAACATGGTTAACAGCTACTTTACTCTGACTGTAAGCGGAGGAGTTTATAGCTCAAATAGGATAATATGAACACATAATATGAAAAGACTGTCTTACAGCATATCATTATGGAGTTGAGTTAGTATTTGGCATTTGACAGTCGCTTATTCTAGCTTGGCACTGATATTGAACTGATATTTTTCTGTACACTGCCTAATTTTTCTGCCTTTTTCTCTGCTTTGCCAGGGTATAGCACAGGAGTGGGCAAACTAAGGCCCGGGGGCCATATGCGGCCTGTTGATCTTTTTAATGTGGCCCACCAAACTGAAAGTGACTTTTGGCACCGGGGACGCACAGGACAAGTAGATCTGCATCTCCTACTGTTTTTGAAATAAAGATAAAGACAGTCAGGAGGAGAGTGATGATGAGAACATCCTGAAGGATAACAGAACTTTCACTGCTTTAAAATAGTACCTGATAGTTTTGGGGTTTTTTTTAAGAAAAGAAAAAGCTGTATTTTAAGTTTTAAGTCATTTCAATAAATAGTAAATATCGTGGGAGTTGAAATCATTAGTTGTAATGGTTTGTAATGATTTTCAATTAAATTAAAGAACATTTTCTACATATCCCATGTTATTTTTTTTCTCTTATGAGGTGGATTAGCAAAACAATCCACCCATCTACTCCAGGTCCGGCCCTTCCATCAAAGTTTAAAACCCTGTCTGGCCCGCAAGTCAAAAAGTTTGCCCGCCCCTGGTATAGCATTTACCATAAACATGCAGCAGTTACTTCATTATGGGTGCTTTTATTGCTCAAAAATACCTTGAAAAACATGCATTATTATGTGAGCTTCACAGTTATGACCAGTATCTTGGTTTGGTGCAGTTTAATGCCATATGGTAAAGCAATCACATCCTCATATATGCAAGCAAATGGCATACCTGCTACCAGGATACCAACCATTAATAACAATATAAAAGTAACAACATACTGAAGTTTATCTCAGTCTTATGTAATATTATTAGTATCAATCACTGTGACGTGCATGTTGCGTAATGCTGGCACATTTGAGTTAGTCGCGCTCTGTTTATCAGTGTGCGAGGGCTTCCATACAGGGGAGGTTAAAAGTGCCATGTTAGCTGCCACTCACAAGTGCAGCCTGTATGTTTGAAACAGTGTGCCCAGTGGCGGCTAGTTAGCTGAAGAACGCCACTGACTGCTCTGGTGTGAATGGCAGGCTTGTGGAGATTGGGAGCAGTGGGAGCTGTCAAAATAACTTTACCGAGCCCGGGGCAAGAAGCCATTGTGTTAGGCTAACGCAGCACTTTTCCTTCACTCCATCAGTTTACAGTCCAATACAGTTTGTGCAATGTATAACCAGCCTCTTGAGGAGTGATTCACCATTTTGAAAGTTCTGAGACATCAGCAGAAATATTAGATTTGTGTGTCTACATAGATTTGGTGCCCTTTGCATTGGCATGAACATGGTAACTGAAATACCTGCACAGCTATTGTAGACTCATTCCATTCACAGCTAATGCAGTACAAATTATAAGTCAAATTGTGGTCTTAAAGGTGCACTATGTATGTCTCCATGGAGATATTATTGCTTTGCCTGGAATTTTCCACTGTATGGCATTAAACATTTATTTTCCATCCATCCAATTACAGATATTTGCAAAAAAAAAATATATATATATATATAAGAATAAAAAATGGAAAAACAGCTTTGCTCCTGACATAGGGCTTGACACCTGCTTGTCTTCACTGAGATAATTTAAAACGGTAATGTGTATGTTATAGAATAAATTAAAGTATAGCCTGAGAGTTGAAATGAAGAAGTCTTTTGACCTCTGCAGGAGCCGGGACCTGGAAACATGAACCCTCAAGACATTGTGTGCTGTCCATTCAGTCTCGTGCAGTACAGTCTGCTCCCATTGTAGGGAGTATTACAGCTCTGATGATGTAGGCCAACAACGACTAAGTTTGCAGTGAAAGCCCTCAGTACAGCATAGAAATTAAAAGTGTACATACAGTTAGGGCCTGTTTACAACATGCTTACAGATTCTGGTTGATTTTATTTGATATGGTGTAAACATGTTAAATTAAATACCACGACTCATGACAGGAAATGACATGTTTACCTGCGTACAAAAAGTATTTTGCCCTATTGGGAAAGACTATTTACCTATATATACACATGCATAATGTACACACACATGATTTTCCCAGTCACTTATTTTATACATTTATTTATGTAATTGTGTTATAATTATATTCTCCAAATAAGTCACTTCCATTTGTTGTAAGTAAAAGTGGACATATAATACTTCTCAAAGAAAAAAAACTTTTTAATATAAGACATACATTTTGATATGACCAACTATGTAAAATAAAAATAAAATAAATTGCAGTGTTTGTTTAATCAAGCATGTTAACATACTGACAAACACAAGTGCATGGTAATAAAATGCTACAGTTAACTTCCCTCCCATGCATCTTCCCTCTGCATCTCTGATCCCATCGCTCAGCTATAATTTCCAGTATCTCTCTGTATCTCAGTCTCCCTGCGGCTTCACATCTGCATAAACAAACCTGATAGTTCTATTGCATTTCCACATTACTGATAATATATGTAGTGTGCACCATAAAAGCAAATTTACAAAGTGCGAGTGTCAGGGCTGAATCCCCCAACAGTCTTCAAGCTTCTCTGCTCCTATCTATCCTCGCATTGGTTTCATCTACACAGGAGCTGCGGGAATTACCTCATGCATTTGCTGAGCAATAAAAGCTGGCATGAGGTGATAGAGGATGTTTTCTGATTGCTTTGGCTGCCATCGATAATAATTTAAAGCTAGCATCAGATAAACTTTGCAGTTGAAAGTGCTGTCTCTTATTCTTTAGAGCCACACTTTCCCTTCAGACAACTTCATGCTTTTCCCCCAGCTTTAAAAATGCAAAGCGGTTTTATACTGTGAAATTGGACTACAAATGCCTCCTCAATCAGAAAAAGGACTGGAGATGGTGAAGTTCCCCAGATAAAGCACCTTTATATGTATTAAAAACATAAGTTTTACTGCTTTGTCACCTTTATCTAGCCAAATGTTGCCAGTACAGTTACTTTAAAACAATATTATTCAAGTAGAGTAAGTAGTATTACTGAAGTAACAGTATTCATATCTGAAATGTTCAAATCATTTAATATTGTAAAAGTATGATGGAAAAAAGGTCATTGTTATTCAAGTAAATGTATTTGAGTAATTTAAATTAATACTACTCACCCCAATCATTTATTGACACATTCATACTTCTAATATTTTACAGTATTTATCTGTAATTTCTATATGTCTTTTGATTAAAGACAGCTTTTCAATGGAACTATGAGTGTAAATGTTTTCTCCACAGATTAAACAAACACCTCACAACTGCTAGCTAGCTGTGAAGGCCAACATTTGATGAGAGGGAAGAAGAGAAAAGATTGTAATAGAAAAATATAAGGGACTTTAAATGGGTGGCCTTAGACGGTAGCCTGTCCTCTCCAAGTAGATTGTATTGACCTTATTCCAGAAGTTGCCATGGGCAAAAACATTATCACTCCAATGGTATGATTTTGCATATGGCCGCCGAAAGCCATTTTCAAACCACTCAGAGAAAGGGTGCATTGTCAACTTGAACAGTGAACATTTTGCACAAATGAACATAATTTGCATATACATATTTTTCAAGTTCTCCATTAAAATGAATGGGAATCATGTTTATCGGGAAGAGCAGGCTAAAAGCAGTAAGAAGTCTGTGAATGTGGGCGGTATAAGGTGGTTAAGGCAAAAATAGAGACTTAGTAAGATCATTGTGTAAAATAAAATATATTATCTGAAGGACCACAATACATAATGTCAATGTCATTGTTGGACAATCTCTGAAAGGTTCTGGAAAAATTATTGAAATATTTCTATTTGCCAAGGTTGTTACTTTATGCAGGATATTCAATTTGTCCATCTAAGGCTACACGAAACAAACATGTTTACAAGACATTATATTTAATTATTGTGTTCTACGTATGCTTTCATTTGTATTTCGCTACTGTTATTTCCACATCATTGAAAGGCCAGGAAGATATTGTTGGAGTAGAACTATTTATATGCTGTATCTAGGGTACCTGATGACATCTCAGTCCTTGTTATCTTGGCCTCCATCATTAGAGGTATAATACTCCCTACAACTGAAACAAAGAAGCCAGACTAACCTAGAATGGACTTCAATTCAACTCTACAACAGCTATTTTGCCAAAAAACAAAACAAACAAAACAAAAAAACTATTAGCTGAGATGATTTAAGAAGGGTTGATCTTTTAGAAAAAAAGTCCAAAAACTATACCAGTATTTCAGTCTGTCCCTAAAACAGGCAACTGTAAAGGTGGAGTGAATTCAGAGGAGGATGAGAGCTCCAATGTGAGTGTGCTGAAATTGGGACAGTGCAAAGTGGGGCAGTAGACTGACAGAATCTGCTGTTCTCATCTCTCAGCTTTGATCTGATAGACAAAGATAGAACAGAAACAACAACGCAATAAAACAGCAGCTTGATAAACAATACCCCTTTCAAAAAGTCAATCATAGCGCCGTCTGTACATTCTCAACAAAAATATAATGCTTACTGAGCACTCACACTCACATCTAGAGGGTCCCTACTTCAAACCAAAGAACAGGTGGGGCATTTCTGAATGGAGTTTGCATGTTCTGCCTGTGTCTGTGTGCATTTTATCTGTTCTAACCACAGCCAGCATCTATAAATCTGAGCATCTGAGCCTGGATCACCTGGTTAAAAAGGTTAAAAACTACAATTTAAAGCAAATTTAGAGACAAAATTGGATCTGAAGTTCAATTTGTGTTAATTAAATTGGAGGTACACAACGGATTCAAATTAATCAACGCATCAATTAAAGAATCTGGCATTATTAATGATGTGCGATGATCAATGTAGAAAGGTTGACAAATCTACTTATCAATGCGAAAACTAGTACAATGACTTCACTTACACATGCACAAACATAAGCGGGACAAAACTGATCTAAATCAGAACTAGTCCACATTGTAATATCACTGAAAGAAGAAAATAACAGGGCTTTTCCTTCGTATAGTTAGAATTTGTAGTTTTGTACACTAGTAAGTAAGATGTGTGTGTCTTATAGTTTTCTATGGGCTTCTGTTTGAAAGCATATATCAGGATATTGTACATATCTTTCATGTGCCGAGATACAGTGCAGATACAGTATTGTGCCTCTGCCTCTCTTTTATGCTGCACCTTGTCAAACTGTTTCTACATGTTTGAGAGGAAAACAAGTCAACGGGGTCTTTGTATTCAGCAGTGCTCTCTCCACGGTCACACTACAGTATACTATAGTGCCAAAGGAATGTTCACACCGAGCATGAACTGTACTGTATACATCAAATATTTGTAAAACTATATAAACCAAAAGGCAAGCAAAACTAAAAGTGGTGAAGTAGTGGACACACTCTATGTACTTTTTATGTTGCCTGACAGATTTTTAGTCTGAAAAATGTTAAAGGGTTTGCAGAAAGTCCAAACTTTCACTTTCCTAACAAACTCCGAGCATCTTAATGATTCAAGGCTATGTTTATAAGTGCTTTCCACAACTTTCAGAGTCGTAATGCATCGGATCATAATCACACATCGGATTACAAGGCGCAATAAGAGAAACAAAACGCGTGTCGTATAAATCAAACATTATTCAGGTCATTTACAATAACTCTCAGTTGTAGCTAACACAAAAACACAAGTTTAACAGTTGGTGATTTGGGCATCAAACATGCCCGGATCCCTCTCAACATTGTTCAGTTTTAACACAAAAATACAAAACCTGAAATCTGCATGGTGCATGTCTCTTAACAGGTGCATTTTGGGTCCTTGTACAGTACACGGCAGAACTACCGGTATGTTGCACAGTCGCCCTATATGTGGCCAACATATTACTCCTCCTGACTCGCCCACTAATACGTTATTAGCCGTAATGTTACAACATCAAATCAGTTGGAGGTTAAACACAACCAAAGGTCATACATAAGGCCACTGGATTATAAAGCCACTGTTGATTTTTGAGAAAATGTAATGAGTTTAGATGCACCTTATAGTCCGAAAAATACGGTATTTCTTGTTATAAAAATGGTTTATATTTGGATGCAGACAGCAAAACGCTATTTCAATTTAGCCTTGAAAAATGGACAGTTTTACTTCGAATGAATTTTAAGATTCAACAGTTGCAATTTGTTTTCAGAATAGATCATGAACACTGCACAGAGATAGAGAAGAATTTTCATGTTTTCACTTTTCCACTATGTCTGAACCAAAGGACGAACCAACATGCAATTTTCAGCAAGGTTTGACATCAACTGTGTAATCTATGTAAGTCTAGTGCTGATGTTTTGTTCAACCTCGAACTGAGAACATGAAGCTCTGAAATAGACGATATTTATTTCAACATTTTGCCAGTCAGGTTGTGTAGCAGTTAAGACGGAGAGTCAAGCTGAAAGTGACAGTGCAAAGCGATGAGCAATTAGCAGTCCAAGACTAAATTTATTTCCTTCAGAAAATATTAGAGCAGGTCTCGTTTGAGAGAGAAATATTTACAAGAATATGAGGCAGGAGCAGCAGCAGTAGGGAGTGAGATCAAGGCAGAAATCATATCATACCTTACCAATGCTACCTTTCTGTCTTTGTTAAATAAAACAAAAATAAATGCATTTATATTTCTTTTAAGCTGTCCATAATGCTGGGTTCACTTAAGGCTAGTCCAAAGGTAAAGCAGAATGTGCTGACTTTTTGGAGTTGGATGTTTTGCATTGCTATGTGAAGCACTGTGGAAACAGTTTGGTTTATAAAATGTGCTATACAAATAAAGTTGGATTGGATTGGAATGTCGTCAAAACAAGTCAAGAATGGGAACACAACTTCAACTTAGGGAAATGTGGATCACCATTTTACATGTTGATCCAAAACAACTTCATAAAAGACTCAAGATTCATTGACTTTTGGTTCAAAACTGCAGAGCGAATTCCTGCCAGCCCCTTTACGGAATGTCACTCTAAACGTTATCACAACAAATCACAGAGCTGTCATGCCAAGCAGGAACTTTTTAAAAATCTGAACCCAAATGGCTATAAAATAGAAGTAAAAAATAGTAATGAAAATAGTAATTTAAAAAGAAATGGTGCCGCAAAAGCGCCGCATTAAGTATTACTCAAACATGCATGAATCACCCAAAACACTTTGAGAGTTAATGATGGTTAAAAGCTCATAAAAGTCGATTTTGCATAATATGTCTCATTTAAGTCTCTCTATTTCAACAAGAAAACATCTGCGAAAGAAACCTTTCTCTTCTCAGTACCAAATATGTACCTGCACAAATATAATATCAAGAAGGATCATCTTATGCAAATGCACAAACAAATCACTGCAAATATCTAAGTCCTTTTATATATATCCAAATGTATTTAATAAAATCATTTACACAGCACCATAAAACGTCTAGACTTAATGAGCTCATATTATTCTATTTTCTCATCTATGTTATTTTAATGTTCATAAGAATATCTTTTTGTCTCATTCACACATATTTAACACACAAACCCTGTAGAACAGAAAACACATTGTTCCACCTTGTGATGTTATGTGGTAATACTGGAAGTGCTCCACTCTATTTTAAAACTTCACACACCATCATTATTTAATCATTTGGATGATTTCAGACCTGGAATCCTGTCTAATCCAATCTTTACTGAACTAAAGGTAGCTGTTAACTTGAACCACTATATGACATCACAAGGTGAAACAGAGCGTGCTGACCTTTGACTAATAATAAAGAACAAAATGCAACACCAAGTATGTTTTTTAGGAGTTAATAACTTTATAACATGGTTTAAAGCTTACAAGAATCAGTTGCGTAACAAGAATTAGTAGTTTCTTTAGTAGAAGGTATGCCAAATGAACTACCAATTGCCAATTAAAGGACAAAATTAATTTAAAAGGCACTACCAAAAACTAAAGTAAAAAGCAAAATTAAAGTAACCATGCTTGACTATCAGACTGTGGAAATTGCACAAGTTTGCATCACAGGAAAAATTAGCCCCAACACTGTTCTGAGTGTGAATAAAGGCTCAGTGTGTGGAATTTGTTAAACCAATTAAAGAAGTAACTGTGAACTCAAAAGTCACAAATGGTACATGTTGTGCAAATTATTTCTGGTTTAATTCTGATCCAAAACATGCTGAAGTCTATCGACGTCCTGTCAGAATGTATTATGCAGTTCTGACGGGTAATTTATCGGGACCTCCATGTCTTCCTGGAAAACAAGTGCCTGATGTATTGTGACAGAATAATAAAACATGGGCGAAAAGCAGAGCAATTAGGTTTTATAATCTATGGAGATGAGCAATTAATGCCTTGTAGGAAGCTGTGATTCTGACTTTTAATCAAGCCAGTGTTTTTCTGGGCCCATAAAGTCACCCATGCAACTTAATGAATAATTCATGACCAACTAATGGTAATATTTCTCTAGTCCACTAATGATATGTGGTGCAAATTACACCTGATAGGGCTCACTACTTCAACTGATGCTTGTAGACAGATCCACTAGAATTGCTATTTAATGTGAGTATATTTAGGTATTGTTGTAATGATGAAAGGATCAGTTAAGTATAAAAACGAGAATTAGCCCAGAAATGTACTTGTATCAAATAACCCTATGACGATAAAAATACATGAAAAACAGGCAAAATAGCGGTGATATCATGGACAATATAAATGACCATATTACCAGTTCCAGTAAAGTAATCTTACTTAAACCAAAGTGAATAATTTTAATAATTTCTTTAATAAACTCTCTGCACTTTTGAAAGGTGTACTGTGTACGTTTTTGGTTGAGGGGTCTTATTGCTAAAAGTAAAAATATGATTTGGTGGTGTCACTTATAGATTTGAAGCCACTTTGTGAAACATTTAAGACAAAACATTAGAAAACAAAAAGAAAAGGAGGTTTGGGACCAACCACTAAAGATGTAGATAATGCCCCTTGAAATTGCACTGTCATTTTTTTTCATTGGGGGTCCATCACGTGCTTGTTTCAGCTTTACCTTACATAAATTAAATTACATGTTCAAACTATAGACTGTATAAAAAAGTGGACTGAGCGAGTGTGACGTCACCCATAGCGTTCAGCGCCGCTCAGATGAGGCTTACAGGAACGGTTACAGGAACGAATCTGGAGCCAGGCTCGATGTTATGAATAGGTTTTTTTGACTAACAAAATAGCCCAAAAAAAAATCAGGATCATGTGTCGCGGGTTAATAAGAACATTTTAAGACCAAGATGAAGAGGATCACTGCAGCAGGTCCAGAGAGACGAGCGACAAGATCCTAATGTAAGTCAATGGGAGCCAGGGTCAGAAGGAGCCAGAAGAGCCTCCTGTTGTGCTTCATATTTGGCACGTGGCGGCTGCGCGTTAGCTATGTCCATTCATATACACGATCTATGGTTCAAACCCCCCAAAACAAAACAAAAAAACAGGCATTCTGATTGTGAAGCGGGTAACTTCTGTGGGAATAATGGGCCAAAATTCCTCCACAAACGCTTGACTACAGTTGTTGCTGCTAAGGGTGGTTCAACCAGTTTATGGGGCAGTTACAATTTAGGGGGCAGTTACTTTTTCACATGGGCCATGTAGTTTAAATGTTTGTTTGTTTTTTCTCTTAATTAAAAAAAAACAGCACTTAAAACTGCATTTTGTGTTTACTTGTGAGTTATCTCGTCTAATATTTAAGTTTGCTTTATTTGAAATGCCTAAGAATGCCAAAGGTGCAAAAAATTTAAGAAATCTGTAAGGGGGCAAATAATTTTTCACAGCACTGTGCACACAGGTGCTTGTAGAGATCGTACCTTCATGGCTAACACAGGACACGTTTTGCTGAGCTGTCCCAGGTCCACAGGAGTTCTGAGCAGGAGCACATGAGTTCTCTTGGACGTCCCAGTAGAAACAGGCTGGGTCCTCACATGGGATAGACTCCAGCACATGGGGGCAGGAGTCAGGGGGAGAGCTCGATGCCCACAGCACCTCTCTGCTCCTCCATCGGAAACCTGGAGAATAAAATGACCATTTTTACTCTGAGGTAAATGGTGTCAAACTGCTGTGAAAAGGTGTTGAATAAATAAATCATAATAAACAATTAAATAAAAGAGTAAGTGCAATAAAATATGTAGTAGTATATGAGAGTGAAGACAAGATGTAGTTCTTGGACTACAACAACTATAGACTAGTTGTCCATCATAATCGTATTTTGATCATCTTCATTGTTATCTTGACTAGACAGATATATAAGAGCCAAAAGACCTTTTATAACATTTACATTTAAATGTCAAAAAGGAATACACAATTTCATATTTTAATAATGCACTTTATATGTAAATATTCTCTAGAAACTCTTAATTAGCATATTTCAAACTTTATAACTTTGTTCAGTTAAAATGTAGATTGATTGGTATAGACTAATCTAAATATATTGCTCACCAGTCAATAACTAAAATAATCATTAGTTGCTGCCTTAATGAGCTTCAACAGTTAGTCAAAACTTAAGAACTAAAAGTAAATATGCAGGTCTACTGTACAGCAAATAAAAGTGGAGGAGGATGATCTGTTGTTGTGGACCCAAGCTGGCAAAAAAAAAAAATCACAATGAGAACATTTTGATATATAATTCATTCACATTGATACTATTATTCAATTTCCCTGCAACCCAATATTCAGTCTAGTCCCTCTGGTTGAGAATCACTGCATCAGGCCCCTGTGATGTAGTGTGATGGAGAGACCGGAGCTACCTCTATTTATCAGGCTTCATTTTACCACCAGCATCTGTCTGCTCTGTGATTTACTGTGGTCCTGTGGCCTAGAGTTACAATGTCTTTCAGACGGAGAGGCATTAGGCTGTAAATTATGTTGCCACCATTACTCTACAATTCACATCAACCAGAGAGCTTGAAAAGTCTTCCTACACGTTCAAACAAGTCTAACTATGTACTGATAAGGTTTAACTACATGTTATCTCCGAGCTCTTTCGCCTCACAGCCTTTCTTTGTGGAGTTTGCATGTTCTCCTGTTTTAGTCAGTACGGCTTTTCCCCACAAATACAATAATAATACAAAAACATGCACACTAGGCTGGCATAAAAGCTCCATTCATTATTTCATCATTGTCATCCACAGATCTGACCATATTGTGGAACATTCCAGGTAAAGAAAAAACATCTCGACAACCACATGACAAAGTCGCTCATATACAAGTTACAAATAAATTCACATATTACTTTCCATTGGCATGTATTAGTATAACACACCCAATAACAGGTGCCATTTTCACCTGTCAGAGAACATCACGGACAGGTGCGTTCTGCAACGTGTTAGCAATATTTAGCTCCAATGTGTAGCTGTCAGTTGTCAGTGAATACATTCCTCTATCACTGTCCATCTTGCGCAATAGCTGCTTATGTTTAATACATTCCATCACCTTATTTAATCCCAAAAGAGGAAAAGAGCAGTAGATCTTTATGACGGATATTATATGGGTACAGCAGGTGATTCTGGTGATTCTGTAGGTGCTAGTGCAAAGCCAGCACATCTCAGC
>KN509083.1:48665-67462 GCA_000787155.1 Scartelaos histophorus
GGGCCCAATTTAGCAGCGGGCACAGCAGCAGATCCGGAGACACTGTGAGACAGGCTAATTGGAGAGACAGATGTCATTGTGAAGGGTTCTCCAAACTAGAACTTGACCCTGTATTTCACTTTGTCCTCTTCCTCCTCTGCATTTAACTCATTATAACCCAGCTCATCTCACCTTCTGGTTAAACTGGTGCTGCATTTTGAGACTTGTGGATATAGGGGCTGTACATTAAAAAAACAATACAACAATACAAAGTTCCCTATTTTACATAAATTTGCTATTTTTGAAAGAAAATTAAACAAAAAGGCATATTGTATTCATGATTTTCCTTATGAGGTTCTTTATCAGACTCGGGATGGTATTATCATAATTTTTTAAAGATTTTACTGTGTCAAGATATATTTTAAAATATTGCAAGAATATTGTTATCGCAATACACAAAGTTATTGAATATTGCATGTTTTTCTCATATCATAAAGCAACAGTGGAAATCTACCAGTCCAATTAAACGTCAAAAGCCATGGCATGGAGCAATTATTTGAAAATAATACTGTTCTTTTAATTGATGTGAATACACACAATTCTCCTAACTTGTAAATATGTGGTCAAAAACATATAACATATAACATATAACATATAACATATAACATATATGTGGCGGGATTCTTCAAAAAAAACTCGTTTGGGTGGATTTATTGTGAGCTCCCACAGTGAAAAAGGTGCAAAAATGTGGCAAACGTGTGTGAAAATTATTTACAGTGAAACGCGATCTTCAAAAGTCAATATTTATAAATTAAATTAATAAATGGGCAATAGTTGAGGTGTCCACAGTTGTGCACCAACAATAGCTCAACATAAATACAACACATACAACACCATAAATACAAGGAGAATATATATAATTGGTCATGCAAATCAGCACGAGGGTGAGTAATTGACCAATTTTAGCAAGGGTTTTTATGGCAAAACTGCCGCTCTAAGTGTGCACCCTTAGGTGCAACAGAACCTGCTGGAAAGTTATGGAAAATGTTTAGTGTATGATCGGTAAAAGGAGTTTGGCGTGCAGGGCGTGGCAGATAGTGAAACAGACGCGCACGTCTTCACATGCTCTTCCCAGGGCAGCGTTCTTAGGGACAGGTCTGCTACGTTACAATATAAAATAACATCTAAAATATAGCCAGATTGGGAGAAATAATAATGTTTGATTGACATATTCAGGACTATTAAAATACGATGTCATGCAGAGGCAGCACAGTTGACATGAATCCATTGGATGAATATGTAAAACATGTAAAGAGCACGTGTAGGCCAATTAAAAATGTACACATATTATTATTGATTTGAGAGCGCCATGTCCCTGCATGTTCAAGTTCACTTAGAGTTCATTACATTTGCATGTGCTCAGTGTAATGTATGCATCAAGTCATAACATGGGATTTCACACATCACACACTATCAAAGCCAGGGTAGCTCCTTTTGCCTGTCCCAATCAGGATAAATGACTACACCGTATTTGAAAGGGCATCTGGGGTAAAACTTTGGCTATATAAATATGCAGTTCATTAGCATGACCTCAATACTGTATTGTTGAGTTAAAATGAGTCAGATGGTTTGTTGCTGCATCCCATGTAGAGGATCAGTCTGAAAAACAAGGGGGAAAAAAACAGATTCACAACAATAAAAATTATCACCAAAAATCCCGACGTTCAATGGAGCCAAAGTTTTGAAACAAAGTTTGTTTTAAAACAGCCACAATAAAGACTACCATACCAGGATGATGCACTGCTGCTGCGCGTTTGAAAATCTCTACTTACAACCTCTGGGATTTTTCCTTTGTTTCCACAGCTTTTACTGAGGTTAAATTTCATGAAAGAATTCTTCCACATTTGAGTCTTTATCACATTGTAGCTTTTTGTACTTCTACTGTTACACTCCTCAAAAGCTTCAGCCTGGAATGCCTTCAAAAACACAGTCATAATGTCTGCAGAGCTGAGCCTTGATTCACTTAGTGGCCCGCTCCTTCTGAGGCAGAAAATGTAATAAATACGCCCTATAGAGATGAGAGGGAATGGAAGTGCGCCAAACCACCATGTGAGGTCTTTTTAATGGTCCTTTTGATTGATCTGTGGAGCGTGGGAATGACCAGCAGTCATCCATTTAATTAAATCATTTTCAGCACATTTTGTCATATTTATGCAAACTTAGGATGTATGTATAATATATGTGAGCAACATTGTATTCATGTGTAAGCAATGTTTAATAGATTGCTTCTGATTTGATACACAACACGAATATGTTTCTGATCAGAGAACAAGAGGGTTTTCTACATATCTTAGTGCACATACAGGTTTAACTGACAGCACTCCATAGGGAAATAAAGTAGGAGGAGTAGTAGGAGGAAACAAGACATAGGGATAGAAACAAAATATTCTGAGACCAAATGCAATCCTTGTATGCAAGTTCAAAACATTTGTTTTTTTCCCCCCCTTAGTTTCTTTATATTTTCTGACTTAATATGCTGTTGACCCAAATACAATGTCCAGAAGTGACTAAACTAAACAAAATTTAGAAAATTCCCCATGTTCAACAAATGTTTTACAAGCACATATATGTCTAAAATGTTTAGGGAGATAAATCAAACTTCCCAAAACTCCTCTGCTTACAAGTATGAACATACACAACCAATGAATTAAATCTATAAGACAAGTTCCACTGAAAAATCACTTACATAAATGGTAGCAGGTAAACTTTGCTTCCTATACACAGACAAATCAGTGTGCAGAAGGCGTTCAGCCCTTACAAACTCTGAGTGTGCACTTCCTCCTGAGTTCACACAGGGCAGTAATGACAAAGGTTTGGGAGATTTGGGAGTCTGATTTGACGTCCTTTCGAACACTTGTGGAGGTGATTGTCGGTGCTCTCATTTCCCTGATGGCTGTAGAGAGGCTCGCTGTGTATGGAGGGATGAGATGAAGTGGTATTTCTGCAGGCTCCCTTGTGTACTGGAGTCTATGACACTCAGGCAACTGCAGTCTTTTCAATTTCTCACATCAGTGCCTCTTTGACCTTGGCACATGTCATTCACTCACTGCACAGGTGAGTCCTCTGACAGGCCAAGACTTGTGTTAGCAATGCAAAGCAAGAAGCTAAATCCTGAGTGGTCTACAGCGCTGAAGATTAACATGCTTAAGTATAACTTTATCAGTAATGACGTCACTTTTACCAGTGACGAGTAATCTATTTAATTACCCTTCCCTCTGCTGTAAACACATTATAGTTACTGTCAGGGTAACATAACGGGGCTTGTTATTTCACTGTGAGCTGCAGCAGCTGTGACAGGCTGCGCTCTTGTCTCATTCAGCCGAAGTTTTTTCTCTGTTGTGGGAAGTAAACAAGGCTGAGATGAGGGATTAGAGACAGTGATTGGCTAAACAACAGATCAAATGTAAATGTGACCAATCAGAAGCAATGTTAGGTGGCATTATACATGAAATTCTTGTGAATTTTATGGATATAAATTGTTATTTGATGACTCTTTTGTGATGGAGCACAGACAGACAGTGGGAGGGACATGTGTGCTTGGAGTTTACAGATCAACAAAAAGACATCAGCACAGCAATAGGGGACACAGCCCTCTCCTCACACTCATCCTAATATTTGTTTGGTGGTTCACATCTGGTTTTACATGTGTATAAGTGCCATCATGTGGCGTGGACATGTTTGTAATGTTCAGATATCAGTGTGTTTGATAAATGCTGTTTGGCCACACTGCGTAAACTTTGTTTGCTGTTGTGACTGTTCAGTTGTGAGTCTGTTACGGTGCTTTTGAGTTTTATGGATGAAAATAACAAATAATGCTGGCACTAGGTGCACTTGGTGATTAGCAGACCAAATCTGGCTGAACTGACCTTGTTTTTACTTGGAAAGCACAGTTGAAGAGTATTTTTTTGAGGATGACAGGCCCTCAAGCAAAAAGTTACATAGTACACCTTTAAGCAACCAGTTTCCTTTATATTTAACTAAACATTTGGAGCTTGTCCGTGTTTCACATTGCATCAGACAGGTGCACTCTGGACTGGAGGCTGCAGGTTGGGTGTTAGATCCGTACGGTGCTGCCCGCTGTGCTCAGGAGAAACTAAGAGACTACAGATCGATTTCACAGCTGCCCAAAGCACTTACAACTACTCACAACCCGACCACGAGGCAAACAAAAAAAAAAACAAAACAATTTGCTGTTGGTATGCCCTTGCGGATATTAATAATTGAAAGGCTTCTTGGCCATGCAAGGTTTAGTAAGGGACATACAACAAAGCAATGGCAGGAAAGTACCTGGCTTGCTTCATCTCACTTCATATTGGAGTATTGCAATTCAACATCACCATGCTCAATTTCATTCGCACGTGGATGCAAAGTATGATAGGCGTGATAGCATATAAAAAAATCAGAGTGCATATAAAGCATCGGTAAGGCAATTTAAATATGTAATTTTCAGCAGGGTAGGAGAAGTGGCGTGGAAACTTGGTCTATGCTCGCAGATGTATTACGGTCTATTCTGGTGTAGCAAAACATAAGCGCCAGAAGGGCATTCAAGAGAAATTCAATGTCACAAAAAATACTCTGCTTCTCTAACTTCTAAAGGATTCTCACGTCTTTTTATCAGCAGCACAGTTCTCCGAAAGTGATTTTATATGAGGTTCACACTCCACTTACTAGGTCTGCCTTTTTATGAATGCCATCAGAAATCACCAAGTCACCGGAGAGTTCAGTGGAGGCAGGGGCAGATGCTGCGTTCCCTGCTCCTTGAAATATATTAATGGTACTGTCTATCTGAGCGTGGAGATCTGGGGCTGGAGAGGCTGAAGAGGCTGAGCACAGACCGGAACATCCCACAGTCAGGAGGCTCCCGGGGGGTCGCTCATGCACATTTACCCACGGCAGGGACTAGGTCGTGCTGCCCTTTTAGCAGTGGTAGACACATGCTGACAGGGCACAGACACAGACTAATAACATGTGCTGTACTACACTCACATTCTCTCATAAGTGAGTTCAACTTGGGCACAAGACCAGACAGTCTACACGTGTTGCATAGTTGAAGAAATCGAGTAGAGGAGTGAATAACTTAATGTGAATAACTAAGACACTATCCCCCTACAGTGGAGTGTTTTAAGTTTTGTCCTGTTTTCATTATTGGATTATGTATTTTCTGTGTTCTGTGTGAATAATCTAAAGATCATTACATTGTGATCAAAACACTGTTTGATCTTGATGATAAGGCAAGCAAAAAAAGTTTTTTCCCTCCCATATTATTCTAACCTTGCACAGGAAGATGAATTCTCACGATTTTTGTGAGTTCACAAACTTAGGAGAATCCATCTTGACATTCTCCCACAGGTGCGATAGGGCCTGGCTACTGGTTGGCGAATCAGTGACAGAGTAGCACTGAGGTTTGTGCAGAAGCCAAAGGCAAAGTGCCCAAGCGAACCAAAACGCACAAAGCCAACAGACGTACTTCAGCCTTTTTTAGCAAAAATACAGACTATTTTGTTGTGAAAAATGTGCAGAAGTGTACTTTTTGTATATTTGTGGGCAGGGAAAATGCTTTTCTTTCAACAGGGATATTTGATTTTGCTGCTTGTTTCTATGTTATGACCAGATTCATATAATCGTCATACCGATCACTTTCAGAGAGCTGTTCCAGATTGATAAATGTTTAGAACTGAATTCAGAGAGACACACATTCATCTGATGTGAGCCTTTAAATAGGCGATTTTATTTCACTAGTGCAGCACCTTGGAAATGGCTTCCCTTTAAAATGTGCTATAGACATAGGGCATAATATCCTTAACTTTAATAACCTCATGTGTACAATCATGTTTACTTATACTTAAGTAATATTGCAATAGCTCTTTGTAAAAACTTCTTGCTCCTTTGAATCAGCGTGATCAGACACAATCCAAAAGCTCAGCTGGGTGCACAGGAAGTCTTTCATATGCCTCGCTCCTCTATCCCAGGGTCTCGGAGCAAGCAGGTGTGCTCCTTCCCTTTATCCTGTCTATTTTCATCCAGTTGCGTTTATACATGTCCTACTTCTACAGGAGCAGGCATCCACTGAGCCAGCCATTTCTCAACAACAATTAACTCTAAAAACTCACACTGGCCCTGCTTGTCCACGCCTGCTTTGTCATTCCTCTGCAGTCTGCAACTTTATCCATTTTCATGGTGCTCGACACAAAACCCTATTGTTAAAATATTCAAAACATGTTGCAGTAGGATAATACCAACATGTACTAGTAGCTTTGTGATTAACAAGACCATGCAGAGTAATAGCTGATGAGGAGACTAGCTAAGCATAAATTACACAAATGCTTCAAGTTGATTTATAGATACAAGGCAAGCTTCTAGTTCATAGCAAAATCTATACAAAAACATCTGATAGACCTTTTAAGAAAATGTATCAAACCTGCAGAGATGATCATGAGTAACTGAGATATAAGCTAATGAGAATCTGTATATTTTTAGCAACAAATTCACCCAATATTTTATGCACTGTATATCACACACCGACTGAACGCAAAACGCGTTATAATAAGCAGAATCAGATAAGTTTATTCGTCTCAAAGGGCAATTCAGTTTGTTGCTATCGCTCAGATTCACAACTATTCAAAACCAATATAAGATACCAGATAAGTGAGCAAATATAGATTGTTGAACATACACAGGATCTCAAAGCCAAGGACTGGCACAAACATAGGAACAGAACAGCAAGATGGTAAATATGTGAGAGAAAAAAGAAGGTTACTATTGAATAAGCTGATTTCCATGGCAAGTGTGGTTTTAGTCTAGACTGTTTAGTCCTTGGGCGAGATGCCTTATAGAATTTGTACTGAAAGTCTATATGGTTGTTGTGTTTTCTGAAACTCTACCCAGCTCTATAACTGTTATAACTCTATAACTGTTGGCCCCAATAAAATTAAAATATGTATTATTCTTCATTTAATACATACCTCTCTTGACTGCTTTTATGACCCTAAACGTGAAGTTTCCAGAACCATTTTTCCCCTCTAACTAGTACTAAAAGTATGATTCAAATGTTACTGTGTTACATATGGCAGAATAGCATTTCACTTTATAATAAGTACACTTAAGCATGAACAAATACATAATTAAATTTGTTAATAAGCTATTTGTTCCTTATGAAGTCTTTGTTTATGCTTTATTAAGGCTATTAATATTGAGAAACTGGCTGCATATAAAGAGTATATAAAGGTTGATAATTATTGCATGACCTCATTGCACACAAAAGCATACTGACCACTTGAAGCTCTCTCACCTTTCTTCCCCTGTGGCTCCTTGCACTTATCGTAGAGACAGGGTCCCCAGTCTGTCCAGGTGGAGAGGGTGCAGTAGTGTTGGCACGATATGGAGCAGCTCTGAACAGCAGGAGGAGGCTCTTCAGCTCCACACAGTCTGCCACTTACAGGTCTGGACACTGCACAAACAACAGAAGTATACAGGAGGTCACCATACAGAAGGATTAGGTCAAGTCCTGACAGGGGGGTGTGGAAAATAAGACTTGTGAGGTTCAAATGTTGCAGGTATAAGGGCTGGGCCCAGTCTTAGCACTAAGGGAAATTTTATTTAATTTGAAATTTGGAATATTGTGATTTAATAGTGAGTGCACTATTGATACTTTGCAGTGACATCAAGCAGGGGTGTTCTACATGTGGGTTAATAACATGACGTTTGTCCAATTGCAATTTCTTCAGTTAAAAAGGTTCTAATTTAATAATAATTCACCACATACCTGTAGAACCTCTGACCTCCATGGAACCAAAACTTTTTTTTTTTAGAAATCATAAGTTCTATAAATGTTTTTTGTACTTAAAGTGTTAAAATGTCATGTGGTGTGACCGTTTGCCCTTAACTTCTGATTTTTAAACATCTTTAAAATTACTCTAAATCTAATCAAATCTATTTTCTTTCTTTTTTGGCATATTTTCTGAAGTGTTTTGGCATCCCACATGAAATTTCAGCTTAAGATATTCATAAAATTCAAACAAATACTGTCCAAGTGTGTCAATTTTTTTCAACTATCATGTTTTCATGTTTTCAAATCAATATCATGTTCATATTACTCAGAACTTAGATTGACATCCCAACTATGTTCTAGAAAATAAAAACAATGTTAAGGTTATTCTCGATTGCATTACATGACATTCTTTAAGGTCGTAGCCAATTCATGTACATAAAAAAAAAACAAAACACTAACAATACGTAATATAAATGTTCTACATAGATTTATGCAGATCTGACATTGTAAATATTTGAAAAAGTTCAATAGAAACTAAATTTTAAACTTTGTCTGTTGAAAATCCTTATATGTCACTGACCCATGTTTCTCTATTGGCAGAATCTTCAGTTGTTACCATGGTGACACAGTGCACACATTAACAAAAACTGCAAAAATGTGTTAGATAGTCTGAAAAGCAAAGCTGATTTAAAGAAATCCATTTAGGAATTAGATTTTCAACAAAAAAGGTGAGAGTGACTAACAGAAAAACTGTTGGCAAATGTTATGAAGCTTGTGATTGTAATTGTATGTGTGAGACAGCACAGATCATCTCCCCTGTCATAGTTTCAAAAGAGATCAGCTCTTCATGTTCAGATTGTGTTAAAATATAGTCTAATTAAGTTTAACTTGAGTAACGGAGCTTCTAACAGAACAGAGCTTTCAGTTAGCTTTACATAACATCACCATCAACGTATCAATATCTGATTTTCCCCTGATGCGAGAGAAGACAAGATCATGGCTAATTACTAGTGCTAAAGCCCAGAGCGACTTAAACAACTTAAAATATCTAATAATGAAAGAGATAAGACATGATGAGTGGAAGCAGCTACTACTTATAACTTAACCAGCTCAAAATAAGTACATATATTATAAAATCAACTGTTAAGAAGGTTAATTTTTTTGTATTTTTGTAAGTTTTCTCATTTTTTAGCCTATATCGCCCTGCCCTGGTGCACATCACAACACCCAACACCCATGGGTCTTAAGTGAGAGCATATTTCCCTTTTTAATTTGCAGAGCCTTAAAATTTGTCAGGGAGCTGTTATTAAGATGTTTTTGTTTTTTTTCCCCTAGGCTTTTATAGGTGCAAGGCCTCTTCCGAAATCAACATTACTTCTCTGTGTACTGACCCCAAGCTCTGGAACAATTAGAGTGTTTATATAATGCATAATACATGTTTATAAATTAGATGTGTATCCTTAGGCGGCCTTTCACTTTGTCAATTAGGACTGGCACCACATGCACAGACTTGTAATTGTTTGAGGGCGCATTTGTGCATGATGTATTCACAAGCTTTTAATGCATTTACTTGATGGAAGTAAATAGAACATAATCTTCTTAATGGTGCGTTTTTTCAGTTAGTTCAGTTCACAATGCAAAAAAGAAAGTACTTACGGAGAGAAGCAGCCCAAGTTTTTATTTATTGTCGCATAAAGACCCAAAGAAACATTATGTGAATGTAGTGCAGTGGTGGTGTGAATAAACCGCTACTGAACCAAAAAATATCGTGGAGAGAGAGAGACAGAGGAGCCAATCCCACTCGGAGCAGATCACAGACAGTGCAGACAGTCGTACAGTGAATGAACAGAAACTGCTCCAGCCACAACAGTGATTTATTCAATATAATACTCCATTTTGATGCACCTCTGCACATCATTTAGCAGCAAATTTCCATTTAAATGAGCACTCCGGATAGAAATCGTCTAAATGTCCGGTGTGCATTTTGTCGCTCTCCAAAAGTAATTTAACATGGTGTTTGATCTCCTTTGAGAAAATCAGATGCGAGCTTAAACACGTTGGTAAAATGGAGAGTAAATTACACTGCTTTGCTAACTGAAAAAAAAAGCATTATGAATGATATTGGCTAAATAAAAGACAAGTATTATGGTGGATTGGGACATTCTCACAAAATCATCTATTTTCACTGTAATAATCTGTTCAAAAGGGGCAATTTAAAACCATATGTGAGTTTTTTGGTGGATCTTCTGAAACCTTTATTGTCCATGGAGATGCTGTTTTGTCTGGAATAAGATGGCAAAAAACAAACAAACAAAAGCAAGTGATGGAGCATCCCCAGAAAAAATACATAGTGCACCTTTAGACAATGAAATGATGTATTAGGAGTAAAGCAGGATAAAGAGCAGGAAGACAAATATTATTATGACACAGCATCAGTTATGGTCTACATCATCCTGGCACACAATGGTTCATTGATCTTATATCAAGAAATTTAGCGTATCTTGTCAAAATTCAAATTACAATGCAAAGCCTTTTCTTGTTTTCAAATTAGATAAGTCAAGGACCAAATAAATTAAACAAAATTACTTTTTAAATTAGAGGCAGGACTCATAATTATTAAAGTGAACTTCTTGTAATGAGTTCAGTGCTTATTAATTTAAATGATTAATTAAATGCTCAATGGTTTTCTCAAAATCATTTAAAATTCAAAACATTTGGGTTTAGGGGTTCTGCAGCTTTTTGACTAAGGTTAAAATGTTGAACTACTAAAAAAGACAAATCTTGTATAAAAGTGTGGAGCTGAAGCAGCATGGGGCATGTTTTGATCTAACATGCCTCCAAGTTGTAAAAACATTTATGATTTAAATAATCTCAGAAAGAAGTTTGACCTTATGAAGACATTTTTAAAGCAGCAAAAAGTGCTACAAAATGCCACCGGTGATTTGTCATTTTAACAGCAATAAGTCACTGATTGAGTGGAGTTCAAATCCCTTCTGTGTGTTAAAGGTGAACTATCTAACGGTCTGGTGGAGGGTCAGTCACCTGCTTGTCTCCATTAAGATGTTATTGCTTTGTTGTTGATGTTATTGAAATCAAAATGCAGTGTTCATCATGACATGCTACTATAAATGTTTAATTTATACATATTTGTGCTAATTAGACACAATGAGTGACAAACGAGTACTTCTATCAAATCAAGCATCATTTCACATTTTATGTTATATATTTAATATTCTTGCACCGTTTTGTTGAGCGCAGAGCAACAGTGCAGTTCTGTGCCACTGGGTGCTTATGCGACATCCCATTTCAGCTCTAGTGTTTGTAAAGGTCAGTAATTCAGTGGAGATCCCCTGGGTAAATATGTGTGAAATCAATGTTTTACTCTTTTTAGCGAGTCATCTCTCCAGGCACAGCTCTGTGGTCAACTGTAGGTCATTGATCAGACTTGGCTTGTGGTAGTAATAAAAATAGGGCAGAATATTAATTCCAAAAATGTACAGGGAATAAGAGACAAACAGATGATAAATCACCTGTATTTATGACCTTCCCTAAACGCCTCCATTAACGCTCCGCATTTAACCTTTGAGTCACACCCCGCGCTATGTTTTCTCATAAGCACCCTGAGGTGCATGCCAAAAACTGCACTGTACAAAATATAAGGCGTCAGCTTAAATCAAGCGTACTTTTTATAGTTAGTAATTTACAATGGCTTCTCCTCCCTTTACAGCATATTGATGGTGGTCAGCCTGACATGCTTATTGAAAGAAATTTGTGGGCTAATTTGATTTTCAGTTATTTTTCGATGCCGACCATACAGCCTATGCACTGCTAACATTGCCATAGATTTCTGGTCCTTCTCAGTTTTATGCTCCAACAGGGCATTGGCACACAGCTTTGACTTTAAAGCAGAGCAGTCCCTCTAAACCATGTTACAAAATAAAAGTAGAATTGAGAATAACACCTCTAATATTGCACTAAACAAGATCTAAATTAGCACTAAACCCTGACTAAACCCACACTAAAAGGACTAAACCAGCACTGATGCTTAAAGAATCCTAACCAAAACTAAGCTTTTCTAATTGTTCTTTTTTGCCAAATTCAAATATCTGATATGACGTGTAACATACATTTGTCAAATAAATGTTGTCAGAAAAATGTGTTTTATGTGTGTAACTAGTCCATGCATTTGGGATGATATTTTGTGAACTCTCAGCTCCTCAACTTTTCTTTCCAAACTGCCACTTGACTGATCTGAACCTGTAATAAATATTTAGGTAACAAAGATCCTCTTCTGCCATAGTAATAGGTATAAAAGCTTTTATGTATTAAGATTGTATAATATAAACACGTCAAATCCTTGCATGACAACAGCAGACATGAATTACAGCATTTTACATCCGCAATAACCAAAGAGACTTCAACGTTAAACAAATACGGCTTCAGAAATGAACTGTGCTAAACCACTGTTACCACCCAGTTGCTCCAGTCATGGCTCTAATTCTTGCTAACACTTTATCTCTGTGAAAATCTGGAGCATCTCTTTATGCAGCGTGTGCTTGCAGTGCGCCTTGGGTCAGAAATAACAGAGGCACTTTCTCTCACCCTCCTTCCTGTGATGTGGGGCAGAGTCATCGGGGATTTGAACGCAGTAGGTCTTCCTCGTCTGGATCCCTGCTCCACATAACGAACTGATGTTGGCCAAGCGCTTGTCCTGCTGGCTCAGTAAGGCAGAGATACCACACTCTCCCCAGTCTGTAGTGCGCCACTCAAACCTGGAAAACACACGATATTTATTGCCAAAGTGTGATTAGCAATTTCACAATATGCTAGTGTTATGGCTATGTTATATCTATGTTATGGTTTATGTGAAAAGAAATATTTTTTTGACTATTATTCATGATTTTTGACACCGCGACCAACCAACAGTGTAACCCTCAATTCAGTTTCATTCACTGTCAAATAGATCACATGTTTCTAGTAAGTGACTTGCCAATTATGCTTCACTTTTTCTATTTGAGCCAATTTAATTATGATTATGTATGCATTTATTTATTTGTATTGAGAGGTTTACGCATTTCTTATTCTCATTTCTTGCCATAAAGTTTTTTGAAGTGTATATTGGATTGACTACATTATTTTTCTTCTAAAATTCGTATTTTTATTTTTGTAACCTGCTATGTCGCTTGGCAGCTTCAAAAAATCGATGTATTCCTGCTTAGCCAAAGACTTGTTGTGCAGTCTTCATATAGTTAAACGTGCATTCTGGGGTAGACTAATGGAAGCAATGTAAAGAACAGTGCTGTTAAAAGTAGGTGCATTTTTGGCAATGTATTTTTATTTAATATTGTTTGTTTGTTGTGTATAAAATAATAGATCACAATGTGTTGTTCCCCTGATGTAAAAGTTATAAAACAGAAGATGTAAAAGGTGAAGTAAGAGCAAAAAGTGGACTGATTACAGCAGTTAAGCTCTAATGTTTTCAGGCAGGAAGCCCATTTGTTTATTTACACACAACAATTTACAAATAAAATGATAAATGGGTGCGTTTAAAAATAAATTATGCATAGCTATATATTTGCAAACTGCAGAGAAGCAGCACAGACCCAGCTACAGAGGAAAGCAATGGGTATTTTTCAAATGGAGCTGTGATGACTACTGTTATTTCCTAACGTGTGAGTAAATGTTTGGTTTCAGATATGGGAGGGCAGTGGTGCGTAGCGAAATAATATTTGCAGAGTTTACCACAACAACAGCCTGTAGTAATCTATCAAAAGCTTAATTTCTGTAATGAGTTTCCCTCCTAATCATGTAAATCCAGCCCTCTGAGACTATCTGTGTAGATTTAGCAAATACAACAAAAAAAATATCAGTGAGGGGAAATAATTCTCAATCCACTACTTTGTTGGCTGCATGTTGTGTTAGCCTAATCCATTTTACCTCAAATAGCCTCTAACAATGAGGTTCAAGTCATTATTTGTTATCTAGGATGTCGTGTTTTCAGGAAATCCCATCAGAATGCTAGGATATTTTGGGCGTTGTAAGCTAATTAAGCTAATTTTACTCAAGTCATGTTTATTTGCCGCCACAAGGCACATGTCATAATCAGTCAGAAAGAAATTAAATTTATATTTGCAAACACATTATGAGCTTGTGTCAGGAAAAACTAGGCCATAATAATTACAATATAAGAAATAAAAAATAGGTGGGACAATATTTTGAGGGGGTTGGTATTCATAATGTGTACAATTTCTTTGAACTAGGGGAAATTTTTGTAATATATTAAGATTCGAATAAATATGACTAATAATAGACACTAACTTGTATGTTTAATTTGGAATTTTATGGTGTAACGATATCCAAGTCTCACGATACGATATCGTCATGGTATGAACCTCATGGTACGATATTTATTGCGATATCATGGGAAAGCTCACGATATGATGGAGAGGCTACTTTTTACTTTTAAAATACTATGATAAGCCTTTGGTGCTGTTATGATACAAAAATGTACTTAAAAGTGCTAAATAACAGTTATTTCTTCACATAGTCTGCACTGAAATAGCCAAGGATCATGGTCTATGTAGTTCCCTTAGTTTTATTTTTAGCTGAATGAATTTAAACAAAGAGACTTGTGATTCGATATATTGTGATGGCCCACGATATTATTATGTGACTTTTGAGGATACGATATCGCGATATTTTGGTTACTGTTGCACCCCTAGTTACAGTTTCATAATAATATTGCATTATTTTACTACAATTATCCTGCATTTATAGTCTGTGGCATTAAGTGGTTTCAGTATTATCTTTAACATAGTAACATGTCTGTAGCAATATCTGTCTAATAATATATAGCTCACTTCAAAACTGGTGTGGCAGATCTAGAAAAAAACAAAACAACAATTTGAAAGTACCTAGGGCAGTTCGGCAGCAAATCTCCTAAAATGTTACACGCCTCCTTCTCTTCCAGGGTGGGACACTGGTCGCCCCCGGCCACAGGGATCTGGGTCATGGTCCGTGTCCGAAGTCGAAAACCGGGAGAGAGGTCAGAGGAGCGGCAGGTTTTAGAGCAGGGACTCCACGGTGTCCAATCAGAAACCAGGCAGGGTCGGGGCATGATACAGGTCTGGAAGGTGACAGGAGGGGAGGTCTTGGAGCACAGGCTTTGGAGAGAGAAACAGAGGCTTTCAGGAAAAGGCAAAAACTATTCACTATATATATCACTATTTTAAAATGTATCTTCATCTTGATATATACTTTCAAACATAACTCCATCATAAAATTAACCACATATATCCCCTTGTTTGAGAGATTACAATAGACATCTGTGTTTATTTCATTTTTAAATCAGCTCTTCCTGCATTTAATCGTTTTAAAATGTATACTCAATATTAAAATTTTCCATATTTCGTGAAAGACCAATGTGATTTTTCAATATAGAGATATAAACGCTTATAAAATGTTTTTGAGATTAAGTGTGATAAAAACGTCTACTTATGCCATACTGTTTGAAGAGCCTAACAACAATAATCAATAATAACATCAATAATAATAAGGGTCTATGACATGATGTGTGTCCAATTGCAATTTCTTCAGTTAAAAAGGTTCAAATTTCATAATAATTCACCATATACCTGTAGTACCTCCATGGAATCAAATATTTTTTTCACAAATTCTGAGTTATTCTGCATGTTTTTTTGTCCTTAAAGTGTCAAATATTCATGTGGTGCGAGCGTCCGCCCTTAACTCATGATTTTTAAACTTCTTTAAAATGACTCTAAATCTAATCGTAGTGCGACCGTCCACCCTTAACTGCTGATTTTTAAACTTCTTTAAAATGACTCTGAATCTAATCTAATTTATTTTCTTTTTCTTTCTTTTGGCATGTTTTCTGAAGTGTTTTGTCGTCCCACATGAAATTTCAGCTTTCTTAAATAGATATTTCCTTAAGAATATTCAAACAAATGTCCGAAAGTGTCCATTTTTATATCAGTCTCATGTTCATATGACTCAGAACTTAGATTAACATCCCAACCACATTTTAGAAAATAGAACCATTTTAAGGTTTTTCTCAGTCACACCACATGACATTTTATAAGATTGTAGCCAATTCATGTACATAAAAAACTGAAAAAAATTGTATAAATGTCAAACATAGATTTATGCACCTGACATTGTAAATATTTGTTCAAAATTTTTAAATTTGCCTGTTGAAAATCCTTATACGTGATTGGCCCATAAACCAAAAGAAATAGTCTAGTAATAGTTGCTTTCTTCATTGACTCCTGTTGTTTTACTATTTATATAGCAGACCTTTATAAACATTTTAGGGCTTTGGTTGATCTTGAACTGAGATAAATATTGGACAAACATCAATAAATGGACAGTTTTAGCCAAACTGAAAACAATATGGACTGCGACATCAGTACAGGCAATTTAGACAGACCATCCAAGTCATTATATGCAGTTACAGTAATACAGTGTGGCATGTGTGGTATAAATATGCACTATAACTCTTCTGAAAGAGGTTCACCACATGCTTGTTTCCACAGAGATGAAATATCTTTGCCTGAAATGTTTAAATATTGCTTAATAAAATATATTGCTTAAATATACGTTGAAAAACAGGCATTCTTAGTATAAATGGGGTCACTTCTCTGTAAAGCTGACCTTTAATTTGCTAGCCTTAGATTAAAAAGTTTAAATAGTCACAGTTTGATGCCCTACTGTGAAATATTCTGAACAAATAATAATAACATCACCATGTAGACAAGCAGGTGACAGACCAGAAAAAGTACACAGCGCACCTCTAAAAAAATGTAATGCTAGGTACGGCATGTCAAGCTGATTGTTAATGCCACAATATCTTAAAAATATAGACTTGGATTGACAGTGAGTGAATCCTGTTACTGTAATTGACATAAACTGACTGAAATACCGTATCCCCAGAGAGCTGTCAGCCTGATACATGCTGCATAAACATTTAACCTCTGTAATGGCCATAACATCAACATGCAGCGTACAGCCCAAACAACAGCCTATTCACCACTTGCTTTTAGCTGACAATGAGGCAGAAACACATCAACAGTTATCCAATTACAGTTTTTGTTGTTTCATTTGGACACTTTAATTAGTTTAGATTATTAAAATGAGAACAAAGCTCATCCCAGAATCCAACAGTGTAATTAGAGGAGCAGAATGATGCATGGGCCAGGTGGGAAATCCATATTCAAGCTGCAGTCTCACGTCTCAGTAAATAGTGTGATAACAAGGCAGTGCAGAGTAGACTTAGAAATACTACATCTATTCAGTCAATATTATAAAGCATTTTAATATCATTTTATGTATTTATTTTACTTGGGGAGTTTATATTGATTTCAGCACTAAAACCCTGAGAGTGCTTTGAATTGTCAGTGCATTGAAGATCTGTTACAATTCAATACTGAAGTTTTATGACATAAATAGGACATTTTATGTCTACACTGCTTATTTTTGGTGGTAATCCCAAAAGGCTCAATCTGAAAATAATACACAACACACTTGTTTTTCTCCCAAAAACTTTTCTTCTACAATTTGCACACTGCAGAAGAAAGAAGATCTTTAAATCTGATATTTAAAACTCATCCCTAGCTCTCACGTTCCATTAATTTATTACTTTATATCCACGTGCATTAAATGTCAGGCATGTACACACCTTTACAACAGCTTTTCTGGAGTTTTGTTTCATTCACTTTTGTTTAACCCACAAATCCTAAATTAAATTATCCTAAATTAAAAACACTCTGTTCCACCTTGTGATCTCATTAACATAAGTGATTTTAAACTCTCTATATCTTCACTAGAATCGTTTGAATAGTTTGTCTTGGAATTACCAAACTTTGAAGTTACAGCTATTGTTTTAGCCTTGTGGAAAATTCATCACGTCTCCACCAGCAGATATGAGAAACCTCCTATCGACAACCTCCACTGGTCCTGAGTTCGGGAAGGAGCAGCACGACTTTTGAAGCCACTGCACTCCCTGTGTGTGGTGTGTGTCAGATCATAACCACCAAACATCAGCAAGGAGATTGAGGAGTGACAGGAGTGATGGACACATAGATACAAACCAAAGATACAAACTCAAGACAGAGGAAAATAATGAGAATCTCATCCTCATTATCCATAGAAAATGTCCTCCACAAATAATAGCACCCAGTCCACAAAACTGCACTGTTAATCCAGCTTTTTAAAAGTAAAAAGGCGAGAGCAGCTCCTCACATGTGTCTGTTTAGATCTACACAGTGCACGGATCGACGTGAAGCTGCAGATTTGTGATAGTGATTCTACTGTCTGTGGACTTTATCGCCAATCTTCAATGTTTAAAAAAAAAAAAAAATCTGAATTGCACCACATTTCACAAATAATAACACAGTCTTGACTTGCATCTAAACTAGAAGTGCTGAGCTCTGATCTTTTGAACACTTAAGAGTCTCAGAGCGAGTGGTTTTACTCTAGACAGGAAACAGGAGGCGCGATCACACACAATTTTATATCCTGTCGTCCGCAGCCATATCCCGCTGCAGACTTTGCGATCAGAGATCAGAGCAGATTCTGCTTGTGTTTGTGGTGTGCCTTTTTGGCGCATGTTTAAAAATTGCTTAAGACCAAAAAATCCTGTAGTGTGTGTCAGCCTTAAAGCAATTCAATTGTTTTTCTTGTTTTGTTTTTCAAATCAATTGAGCTGTAATTAAACTTACAGCTGCCACTTGACATCACAAGGCAGGACAGAGTATTTTGAACTTTCAATAATGCAGGAAAGCTCAAACATGTGTGGATGTTTTTCCTAGGGTACCTGCATGACTAAAAGCTCACAGGATTTTGTTTCAGATTAAATCAGCATTTAATTATGACCATTGGGACCCCACAAACAAAAATCAAAATTGAAATAGTTTAAAAATGTGAAAGTGTCCCAAATCTGTTCAGTCATGGCCAATTATATGTTCTTGTTTTC
>KN509083.1:67502-84541 GCA_000787155.1 Scartelaos histophorus
GCCTTCATAAGTGGCGTTTTACTCAGGATGGATGACATTGAAGAGTTGATTTGGCACGGAAAGGCACCTAATATTGTCCTTTATCATGGAGAGGAAGATTGTGTGCTCATGTGCTCTGCTTTCTGTGTCAAAATCATCCAAAAACCAAGTTAGTGCAGAGTGGAGGGGAGCACTTGACATTTAGCTTTGCCATGCCTCACTGCCAGGCTAATACAGAGGAATAACAGCGGATTCCACATAATCTACAAATGATTGAATAAATAAGTACCAGCAGTGAAATAAAGCTCATTATGCGACTGCACATTCCAAATGCTTTTGTACCAGTTGAAATGAAGTCAAGAACCCCACAATGGAGAAAAGGGGTGATTTATTTAACACTTATCTGTATTGGAGTAAGTTACAAGTAAAACCAGTCATTTCTGGTTGAAGGATCAATCTCCTTTCTTGTCTTTTGTTCTGTGTTATCTTTTGGTGTGGAGATTTTAATGTGCATAGGTTTTAAAACGGGATTGACATGGTGAAATGTCAACCGTAAGCTAAAGTTTTGGTTGTATACTGATACTTTGCAGCAGATGTCATAGATATTTTCAAGGGGTGTGCTAACTGTGGGCACTGCTCTATCTGAGGCTTAACTTCTGGGTTCTTTCGTACATAAGGAGACAATATGAACATCGTTGGCTATCTGAGGCTTGTTACGCTTTAATCTGATCTTTATTTTAACACAATATGACCAGAAAGAGCTGGTTTAATTGGAACTACAACACATGAGCTGATTTGTGCCGTTAAAGTCAATCTCAAATAACATTTTCCCTGAGGTTTTTCATTTTTTTCCCACTGGGTTTTTTTTTTTTTAGTTTTTCCTTGCCTGCTTGTTGTTGGACATTCTGTATTTTGAATTATTAATTAATTATGAATTATTATTATTTTTTTCTTATTCTGCTTCATTCTTTGACATCTCTGTTTGCTAATTTAACAATTTTGTGAAGCCCGCCGAGATAACTGTTGTCATGATTTTGGGCTATACAAAAATAAATTGAATTGAATTGAATTTTCCAGTTAGTCACTTCTTAAAACTTTTTGGCTGCGTTTGCTGCATTGTGCCTCCATGGTAAATTATAAGTGCAGATATAAATGTAGAATATCTCCAGCATTATGTCACAGCAAAATATCAATACTCAACTTTGTGCTCTTGAGCAAGACACGTCACTCACACCAAAGTTCTATTCAAAGTTACGAATGTGAGATTTCAATTGATATTCAGTACAGGTTGTGCAAGCACTGCAATATAAAGAGTTGCCTACAGAATTTACCAGGCAAACAAATGAGGTTTAACACTGACTTGTGGGCGACCTTGGGATCCCTGGTCTAAGCCCGTAAGTAAGAAAGTAAAGAAGACTAAAAACAACGAGGATTTTAAGTTCACTTTCTGACTGTCAGCAACAAAGCAGTTTCCCAGCCCAAAAGCTCCATCAGCAGAAAAAGAGATTAAGATAAACTCACTTATCTGAGCTACAAATCATTTCCTTCGTCAGAGCCTCACCATTTTTCATTATCATCTTTATATTGAGCGTCTGGAAATGCTACTTTTTATTCAGGTTGTCACTGTGTAATAATTCCTTGTGAGTGACGTGTGCGTGAGTGGCCTACCTCAACATGACGTTTTTGCCATCACTCCGAGTACAGCGGACTTGTCTGGTTTGGTATCCCACCTCCAGCTCCCAGGACATGGGGTAGCGGCTCTGAGGGAGCTGGGGCGGGTGCTGATGGGTGCTTTTTGGATTGGCTTGAGGGTGCTGTAACACTGTGTTGTTTTTATGAAAGCTGCTGAAGTCCACTGTTGTCCTACCGCTCAAAAGTGAGTCTTTATCATGTGGTAGTCTGCACTCACTCCATGCCCCCACTTTAAGGCTGTACTGGTGCTCCTCCTCCCCAGCGGGACAATCAGTGGGGTGGGTACAAATCCTGGTCTCCGTGAGGTTGGGACAGTGTGCTCCCCCGTACATGGGTGTGGCCAGGACATGTCGAGTCCGATACTGAAGCCCCGCCCCGCAGGTTCGACTACAGCTAGACCAAGAAGTGAAATCCGACACTATACAGTCCTGGGGACAGGGGATGAGGCAAGCCTGCTCCACCACGGGCTTCTGGGAAAAAAACTCACATATCCTGAGCGAGACTGTGGTCCGATTGGTAGCGCGGACACAGTGGACTTTTCGGCGTTGGATGCCATGTTGCGCCGTAACACACTCTGTCCTTATTTTGAGCTCATTAGAAAAGAAGGGTACGAGGACACAAGACCCCCACTCGGATACGTCCCATTCAAAAAGGTCCTGGTGCCATCCGCAGACCTTAAAACATGGCCGCCGTGTCTCGGGTCTGCCCCCCGGAGGACAGTGGGAGTGGTGCGTGGTCCAACCCTCTAGATGTACACACCATATCGACCTGGTCTGAAAACCTCCCGAACCACACTCATCTCCAACGCACTGACCCCACTGGCCTGCAAAACAAACAAGAAAATCACACTTGTATTAGAAACTCAGCAAAAAAGGATGATTTAAATTGCAGCTATCTGGCAGCAAGCAATCAAGCACATTTAGGGCCATTCACTTAACCTCCATGATTACGTTATTCATGAACTGAGGAAAAAGGGAACAAAGGAAAAGGGAGTAATCAACGGTGGGTAGACGATAGTTTGACAAAAAAAGCAGGGATAGTTTCTCCGTCACAAAAGACCACACTCACTTGAATTTTTGTTCCCATAAAGTAATCCTCCCTCTACTATCACCCCAGTCTCTACAAATGTCTAGATGCTTAAAGGAAGAATATTTTGGATGGTTTTATTACTATGGTACCTAAGACAAGACTTAAATCCAGGGGGGGCAGGACCTTCTCTGTGGTTGACCCAAAGCTCTGGAACGCTCTACCCCTCCATGTCCGAACAGCCCCCACAGTCGAGTGTTTTAAGTCTCGTCTTAAGACCCATTTTTACTCTCTGGCTTTTAACACCGCGTGAGTTGTGTGATCCTCTGTGTCTCTATTTATCTATTTTTTTAATTATTTTTATCTCTTTTATTCTTTTGGTACTGCCTTTTTAATTGTTTTTTTATTGTATTTTATTATTTTTATGAATTGATTTTATTATTCTTTTATCTATTGATTCTATTAGTCCCTTCTGTTTTAACATGATTCTGCCGACTTTTTGGAGTTGGATGTTTTGCATTGCTATGTGAAGCACTTTGGAAACAGTTTGGTTTATAAAATGTGCTATACAAATAAAGTTGGATTAGAAAGTTGGATTGGACTATCTACATTCGAAAAAATCAGATCATGATATAGATGATTGGTATTAGGGCCCGACTTATATATCAGTTTGCCAATATTATCAGTAGATATGGCCACTATATGAGCACCTCGTTAGAAAGCTTAGACTCTCTATATTATGTCCATTTAATCCATTTTACACAGTTGGCACCATATCAATATTTATCTGTGGAGTAATTTGTCTGTGATGCAGTCCTGTCCTTGAATGCACCCCCTAGAGTCACGTCACAGACTTGCGTGCTCTTGTTTACACCAGTGTGATCTCAGCATTGCTCTAAGACAGTGCTGAAGAGCTGGCTTTAAATGCTCTTGTGTCTGAGTTAAGATATTAACAATAAATAAAAGTGAATTTCAGTGCAGTTAAGCCAGCAACAAAACTACTACTGTCAAAGTGTGAGTGCGAGAAGAGAGGACTGGCCCATAGACAGAGGACACATTGAACATGCTGGATTATATTCTTTTTATAGGTGATCATTTTGAGTCAGGTTTAAAAGGTGTGAAGACTTGTGATCTGAGAGTTGCGTGTATGACCAGTGAAGTTTTGAAGCTACTTTTCGTTCTTTCTCATTATTTAGCACTTAGATTCTATTGGTTAAAGTACATTTTTACACCACTAAACATATTGGCAATTATATCGACTATCTGCACCTCCAAAGTCCATTTTATTGGTATCATATCAGATTCAAGTTTGCTATAGCTTCACTTTTATTTCACGTTTATTTCTTAAGATTACCGTCATAATTAAGTCTGAGCACAATGAAGACCAGACAAAACCTAATACTTAATTTGAAATATTTCATCATGTTTGAAACTCCTGGTCGCAGAGTTAAACTGACATAAATTTAGTAAAGTATGTAAGAAATTTCCGCTTCACACTGGCAATGAATTTTCACAAGCTCTCAACAACAAGGCATTGTGGGGAATAGTCCAATTTATTTTTGATGCATGATCTAAGTACACCCAGTTCCACAAGCCAAGTAGGAAAGTAGTGTATTCTGTACATCAAAAGTAGTGGTACCAAATGTGACTCTTTGGTTTATTCTCAGACTGAAACTTAATGGCAGCGCTTTGATGTTACAAAACAAAGACAGAAATAAGTCCTCTGAAAAACAAAAGAGACACTATGCCCTAAAACTTCTCACACCGTTCTATCTTATGTTATAGTTAAAATTAGCTTTGAACAGAACTACTTATGTTCTATTTGTATATTTTACACAGTAACATCAGCGCAGATTTCAACACTTTACACGTTCATCGTCAGATTTGCCCATCAGGATTTGCCACGCCTTAGCAGACAGCCTTATCACAGCTGCCTTTCACACCTCCACAGTTTTATGACACTGGACAGATGGGCGGAGTTTCCACGTGAGCAACCATAACGGAAAGAGGTCACTGACACTTATAAGGCCCCACATAATATCCATTGTACAGGGTGTGATGTACTTTAGCTTAACCTGTGTGTACAAACGCTACGTGAAGGGTGTTGCATTGTGTTTATGTTTAGGATTAGCTACCTATTTGTCTTCATGGATATGTTACTGCTTTGCCACAGAATCACATTAAAATTGATTTATAGTGAGATTAGATAGATTTATGTCATTTGTGTTTTTATTGCTCAAAAATGGAAAAACAAGCAACTGTATAGTGGAACACTCCAGCCAAACAATTACATCTCCAATGATGAACCCTAAACCAGAAAAAGTTACATACTACACCTTTAAATATAAATTCCCTCCATCACATCTAATCATTAATCTCAAATCATTAAAAAGTCATTCAGGCTTGAGTCCAATCTGCAAATTGTGGAGCTGAATTAAATTAAAAGAGGCTAATTATATTGCCATTTTATCAAAGCCTAAACTAATATGTGAATTATTTAACCCTACATATGAACTGATACTAGAGCAATTAATTTATTTTTTGACTTTATAAAAAGTTGACACATAGTATAATAAAGGGGAAAAGCCTTAGTGAAATCAATTTGCTGATATGGAATGATTGCCTTCCTTGGTCACGTCCATTCCTCATCCAGTTATTTTGCCACATGCTATGAAAAGGATAATTCCATTCATTTCTTCTAATTGGAATTAAATTGATGTAATAATGAGATCCTGCTGCTTCCTAAATTGCTTTCCAATGACAACTCACTGAAACACTGTTACATATTTGATTTTTTTCGCTGTGTATTGTTACCTTTTTGTGTTCTGGTCAGACATGGTATTGGCGCTTTGAGCTGAAGGGGATAAAGGGCTGATTGAGTACCTTCTCAGCTCATTGAACCACATCATTGCATTTACCCATCTCGACTGTGCAGTGTTAATTGGGACTTCCTGTGTAACTGGTATCATTATGTTTGCGTGATCATTTTGTCACATGTGCTCATTATAATGCAGGTGCTTCTATAGAGAATGGAGACAGATGACAAAGGCAAATTTACACGTAGAATTATTGTGCAAATGGACAGATAAAGAGGTAATGGGGATTTTGTGTAACACAAAATGTTATGGTTCACAAACTATTGAAGAATTTATGTACTAGGGGTTAATCAGGGTTGAAATTGGTAATGATTATTCACATGAAATTCTGTAATGTGTTCCTAACAAGTCTAAACTTCTACTGTACAATGTTAGGAGTAGTTTTACTTCATTGATTTTAGTAACAAGTTTTAGTAACTTATACTTATGACATTAAACCACATTAGAACCACTTTTTAATTCAATTCAATTTCATTCAGTTTTATTTTTTTCTTTTCAAAAAACAAAATTATAACAGCTTTTGGTATTGATTTCATAAACATAAACAGACTTAATCAATGCCATTTTAACAAAAAAGAAACCCAATGTATATATCTCTCAAGTTTGAACTCTGCCAATAACAGCATGAAGTTAGATGCAGAGGATTGGCTCAATAAACCAGGTATCATGATGATTACACTTGACAGAATCTCAATCTTGATTCAGATTTGATTAATTACTAATTTAACCCTTCAACCATGAAACAACTAAATTTGAAAGTAGGTCTACATGTTAAAATGAACAGCAATTGAACCCTTTTCACTAGAGCCATGTGAGTGTGCCTGTGCCCCTATCTCACAGTGGCACAGCACAATTATCGGATTCAGACAGGTGAAAATACAATTTGCCAGCATTTCCTGACACACACAAAAAAACATTCTGAAAACCTCTAGTAAAATATGACCCTTAATATTTACCCAGCTACCAAATCAAACTCCAAAACAATGCCTGTTTTTGTGGGGAAAATTGATATTTTTTTCACTAGCTGTATATTTCCAATTTTCTATATTATATTAGCAGCAGATGTGTGTTGAAAAGGTGAAAACAAACAAACTGAACAAGGCTAAAATAATTTGTGGTCAAAGGTTACACAAGTCAACAGATTTCAGTATAGAAGTATGAAAACACCTGCTTGAAGTCCTGTGCCAAAAGTTGCACATTTTCAGGTCCAATGTAATATGAATTATGTTTTTTCTGTCTCTGGAACAATGCGCACCAGCCATATTGTTATTTATAATGTGTTCCATGCCGCCAGGTGAGAGCTGCTTGCTATTCAACAAGAGCATGTGCCCCCGCCCATGGTTCATACAGTATACTTGGAGTCAATACATATGTACATGTTTTAGTTCAACTGTCAAAAATTAAACTTTGATTTGGAAGACAGTGGCAAGAGATAATGAGGTAACACACATTGCACAGTCAAATCAGATAACATTATATGACAGACTGATGTGCCCATGTGGGTAGATACAACTGTGTGTTATTGTTATTGTTAAGTTGCTTTTTGTTGTTGATTGCATTTAAATGTGTAACTTTTCTGCTTCTCTCTTTGGAGATGTTATTGCTTTGCCTCTACATTACTGCATTAAACTCCATTTTAGATTTACTCATCTGCTTGTTTCTGTGGAGATAAATAAGTTTAATGCCATGCTGTGGAACATTTCGGACAGGTCAGTAAGCAGGTATCAGACTCTTCACCCAAAAACTTACTTACAGTGCACTGTTAGGTCATGCAATTTGACTATATTCTTCCTATTATAACTTGCAAGAAATGGAAGCCGTGTCAAAATCATGACCAAATGGCTGCACTACCACATATCATGATGTTTGAAATTCTGTGACTTTTGCCATCAACATTTCAAGGACATGTGAAACGCATGGTGCTCATTGACTATTATCATAGGCATGGATCTTTGGGAAGAGTCACAATTTAATAACTGCACATTGAGCTGAATTGTATTTGAAAGCTTCTTTGTTTACACCTTCAGAGACTCACAAAGCTCTTTGATGTTATTGTCATCATTCCAAATGATAAAAGGTGACTTATTTCTCAAATCTGCTCATATATTTGTAACACAGACGCAACAAAGCGTGTCAAAGCACAATGCCCTCAGCAGTCTGGTATTTATAGCACTGCGGGGGTTTTACCAGTCAAGTACTGATGTCAGGAATAATCATTTTTACAAGATATCAACATTATAGATTTCACAATAGCATAATCGTTGGTATATTAGAAGTGAACATGATTTTAATGTGGCCCACAAAATATCAAACCGATTTATTCACATTCTTAAAAGTCTTGAAAGTTTTAAAACATGCTTATCAGCCTGTCTGCTGGGCGATTTCCTGTAGTAACAGAGTGATATATGTGGATAGAAAAGGTTAGGCTATCAACTACTATTAAAGAGCAGAAAAAAGCCGTTTGTATGAAGAAAATAATGGCACTTAGCATTATAAATATTGTACAAGTGGCAATATGAGCACTGACACGATAATACAAATTTAAAGTAATTGAAGTTGTAGCTGAAGGACTTTAAACTGGAGCTTCATGGATTATGTTGCATGCAAATGACACAAACTTAACTCCATATGTTTTTGATGCTAAATGAAATTTTGCAAAATGAACAATATAAATATAAGAACGTTTGATTCAATAAAGCTAGTCACATAAAATGAATGGCAAACTATTAAACAAACAATATAATATACTGTGTTAGTTAAGTTTATTTGCCATTTTTATGTTACAGAAAAAAAAACTAAATTGTGTTTCACACTGCCACCACAATTCAGTGGACTAGAGAGAGTCCAATCAGAGCGTCTGATTTAACAGCCTCAGTGCTGTTGGCAGGAAGCTGCCGTACTTTAGTAGCAGTACTTTTGCGGACCAACTTTGGCCGAGAACATGGTGAAGAATCAAAGCACTGCACTCCACAAATGTCAGTCATGGCATCATCTTGGTTGGCTCCACTTGGTTGTTTCTGTTGGTATCTCCTCTGGAAGTCACATTTGCTACCACACTTGGTTTAAAAGTCTGTAACACCTCAGAGGTAGTTAGCAATCTTCTTTCATGCCCTCCATGGATACAGGAAAAACAAACATCTTGTATCGACTGAACTGCACATGCTGCACTTCTTATGGTGCGTTCATTTATCCATTTGACTTGGAGGTCCAAGGACACTGCCTACCGACGTGCACTGACACACGCTTTTGGCCATACAGGCTTGTCAAAGCCTGATCTTGTCAGATCTCAGAAGCTAAGCAAGGCCGAGTCTGGTTAGTACTTGGATAGGAGACCACTGGGAATTCCAGGTGCCACAGCGGAGCACCAGTCACATAAACAAGCAAGGCACTTCACCCACATTACCTAGTATGAAAGTGGTGTGTGTGTGAGTGATGGTGGCTGCGCTTCTGTCAGTCACATGTGGCTACAATAGTGGCTTAACACCATATTCAGTGAATATATATAATGATCTGTAAAGCGCCTTTGTGACCTATGGCTGTGTAAAAAATATATAAAAATACTTACTTACATGCCCCTTTTCCTGGGACGGTGAAACTCGGAAGCGCTCGGAGGAGACCGAGCAAGGTTTCCAAGGCAGAATCCAAGATAGCTGCGCCCAGTGTCACTTATAGTATGAACAGTTTTCATTGTGTTTGGACACTTTGGTGGTTTCAGTGACAATTTCAGTCACTCGTGCTACTGCGATACTACTGCATCCATATCACTGCCTATTGGTATGATTGTCGGTGTCGCCCATGTTTTTAGCCCATTTCCTGCTAGCTAACGTACCAAAATTATCTACTACCACATGACACCATCGCTTAATATACTGAATTATACTATTTATATTGAATTCTTCCTCAAGGTTGTGTAGTTGAAGCACAGACTTATTTTAGAGTGCCTGGTACTTGCCCAAAGCAACAACAGCTTTCTGTTTAGCGTCCATGTTTTTCTCCACGTGGGACACACGAAACATAATAAAACGATTGAAGCATGATTGTGACGTCATATCCGAGAGGGAAACAGATGGGTAAACGAACGCTGCATTAATAGGAGGGCTTATTTTGCAATAATGATTCCAAAATATCAAACAAGCATGTCAGTTGCAGCTCGTCTTTGGTTGTACAACAGTTCTAAATGTAATGTCCCTGTCTTAATCTGAGACCCTCGATCTTAGCTACAACTCAAGATTTTCCTCACAATAAAAAAATCTTTCGTCACACATGGACAAAATTGTATAATGAACAACCATCTTAAGTTGGTTAAAAAAAAGTTTTTAAAAACGTTTAGTATGTCAGCTATGTTGCCTCAAGAGCAGCCACAGGAGTCTATATTCTTGAAAATATTTTAGAATGGCACTATGTAACTTATCTGGTGGTGAGATCTGCCACCAATTGCTCTCCATTATTGCTTTGTCTGGACTGCTCCACAGCATGGCATTATCTTTATCTCAATAACAGATTATTTTTACTACTCAAAAAACTCTAGAAAGCATGCACTCTCACTGACTGGAATCACCTCTCCACAGTTTTGACAGTTTAATGGTGTCAAATGATCCCAGTGAAAATGAGCAAGTTATATGCAATACAGTGTAACAGGCAAACGAATCTCCTTGGATACAAGCGAGTGGAAGACCCTAAACCCCAAAAGATATATAGTGCATTTATAAAGATCAATTCAAAAATCTAGTGAGATACAAAGGTTTGACATAATGGTGTCTTTGATTTGCATATATATACAAACTCACCACGACAATACCACAACATGAACCTTGTAAAGTATGAAGACTTAGAGTGTCAAATGAACATGGCCCGGCTGGGGTGGCCTGGTGTCCGTGTGCACTTTCTCATGATAAACAGTGTTTCATCAGCACAACTGACCTTTGGCTCTGGGGCCATGCTGGGTTTGTCACTGCTGTGGATTTGATTTATGGAGGGGTGATTGGGAGTGATTGGTCTGCAGGGAAAGCCAGAGAACACAAGCTCGAGTTCATCTGCTGGAGCTCTGAATAATCACTGTGTCCATCTGTCAGCATCAGCATCTACACGGCCCTACACCGTGACATGCACTGTGTGGAACTTTACCTTCAGTCTTTAGAGATGCCACAAGCTAGGGTTTGGTGATATGAAACAAATAAATGATCACAATAATCAATAATTGTTGATGATTATTTCTTTAACATAGCAGTGCCACTTAATGAAAAAATCTGAATTCTAAAGTGTGAATTCTGCTTCAAGCCACATATTTTTCCAAAGAGAAGATAGGCTATAGAACTCTTCATTAAAATGACCCAAGCACAACGAATGAGGAAATAGTCAATGTGCATTCCTACAAGATATTTACTGTGCAGAGCTGATCAAAATGTAGAGTGAGTCATGCTATATGAGGAGTCATCATTTCATTGATTTGTTTTTATGTTGTTTGCGTTCACTGGAAGGGATTTGAATGAATGTTTGCCTGAATAAGCCTAAACGCATCCAGGTTAAAGCTGATCCAACAGTAAAGAGTAATAATAAGGTTGAGTCCTGAGTCCTTGGTATGGAAAAGAAATCATAATTAAGATCATGATCAAAATGTATGCAAGTCTGTGTCTTCTGTTTGTTTTCACTGTTGTGGTTTACCTGTCACTCATTTAAAGCATGACAGATGAGCTACACTAAACACAAAGGCACAAATTCATATTTTCATAATCATATTTTCTAACAAGAAATTGAGGCTGTTTTGTGTTTTCTGGTGTAGATCTTGTTTATTAGTTCAAAAGGAGTCTAAATATGTGTTAAATATGTGTTAAATATTTGCTTAGTGCCACTTTGACTCTTGTTTAGTCTTGTTAAAATACATTTTTGCTTCTAAAATTCTCATTATGTTTTAGTTCTTATAATTATTTTAGGTCCTGAATAACAACAATTATCCATCGACACAAACAATCGTGACACTTTAATTTTGTACTGGGGAATGTTAGGATAAGCTTATGTTAGCAAATGTAATGAAATGTACCAAGGAGCTGCTGCTTTTGGACTTTTGGAGATGCTTTATCGCTTCACTACATCTGCCTGTTTACTGAAGGCACAGCAGAGGAGGTTTTTGTTGTTTTGAACCCTATCATTAGTCCAACTTAAGGTTTTGTGGAAAGAATATACACGTTCTGTCATGCTACACTGACTTTAATTCTTGTTTCAGCTACTGTCCGTTTAATGGGGTTTCCTGGGGCTAAATGTAACGCCTTTAAAATGTTTAATGGCCGCTACTAGCGTGCAGAATGTTTAAGAATCTTTTCATTATTGAACTGTAAGACTCACTTTTAACAGGTACTTACCCTGGATTAAAAAGGATGTTAACCAGATTTAAAAACAGATATTAACCTTGAAGTACACCAAAACTAGGACTAAATTGGGTGAAACGCCTGAACTAAAACTAGCCTTATAAATGTAGACTCACATAAACTATATATGTGACTGTAAATAGTGCTCATGTTATTGCTTTGCTTGGAAAGTACCCACAGTATGGCATTCAATTTATTGGTATCCATGGCGACAATCAAGTGGTGCTTTACAATTTTTAGTTTGGCAATAAAAACACCTGATTAATAAATAATTTCATAAATGTTAGTTGCTTAATATCATACTGAGGAACTTTCAGGGCAAAAGAATAACATCTCCATGCCGACCTTACACCAGAAAAGTTACACTGAGAATTTTTTACTTAAACGAGAAGGTGTAATGTCATAATGCCAGTCCCAAACTAGAGAAGTGGTGATCTATTAAACAATGTAAATGAAAGACAAATCAGGAAAGTTTGCTTCTTCTCACAATAATAATAAGACTAAAATTAGGTCCCTAAATGACATCCTAAATTAAAGTCAGCAGTTCCACCGCTATATCAAGACCCAAATGGCACAAACTAATTGAGACCTAGTCCTTACTTAATTGTACAATCTGTGATGGAGTCGGTAGACGGAGTGCGGGGGGTGCGTCCTCAAGTGCACCTGCTATTCTGGTTAGTGAGCATGCAGCCAAAGCAGAGAAGTGCTGAGGGAAGGGGAACGAGGATCACAGGGAGCGCAGGGTGATTAATAGATCCACTCTCCAAGTCACACTGCAGTGCTCCCACACATCTGGAGCAGCTGCCGTCCCACCAATGGGAAAAATGGCACATTCAGAGGAGGTCTGGAAGGGGCAGGAACTGAGCTAAAGCTACAGTGATGAGGGATTGGGGAGACATCCTGCAGAGATTTTATAATTTGATTTCGGGAGTATGTAAAAAATAAGCAGAACATTATGACATTATGAAAGTTTGATATGGACAAGATTCCATTTTGCCTCTCATCCAAAAGGCTAGATTGATTAAATATATAATGTTAAGATAGTCAATCTACTATGAGATAAGTTAGACCATGTTATAATTAGATTGGATAGGTTGTACCATTCAATTCTTCTGCAATATGACCACTTCCCTCAACCAATTTTATAGATATTTGTCAGCGGACTCAGCAAATACATTTTCACAAATATGTTATTGCATTACCTGGAGTGCTCTACAGTGGCATTGTATTGTGTGAGTGGGCTCATTTTTCTATAGACCTGACCTGACACGTGGCCAGGTGACGATGCCTGTTGGAGATATGGTTAATAAGGTGGAACTTTCAAGAAAAAGCTATAACATCTCCATGGAGACGAGCAGATGAATGGACTCTCCACTAGAAACATTGTATAGTGCACCTTTAACTAGTGATTTAGCTATCACCATTTGGTCCTTAGTGTCTTTGGGCAAGACACTCCGCTCACCTCGCCAGTGCTTGAGAGAGATGTGTGAGTGAGTGGTGATAGAAGAGGAGGTTGTTGTCACAGATTGGGTGCTTCAGAAGTTGCTTCTGAACTCATGTGAAGAGTGAATGAAATGCAAGATGGTTCCCAGAGGTGAAATTCTACATTTAGAACTACTGGTGCCTTGAAACGCACTTAAAAAAAAAAAAAAAAAACAGACAGACATTAAAGCTTTTTCCTTATTCATGTTTGTCTGCTTCCACCACATTTTAAGGACAACATTTACCTTCCTGTCATATTTATCACATTCGCTAAGATAGAATTAAGGTTATCCACATTCTACTCCACAGTTCTTATGTTACGTCAGGTTGGTATAATTGTCCCTAGTCAACCTCATTATTTACAGGTCATGAAAAACATGGTCGGCCCCAGATGATTTACTCACGTAATGAGCCAGACTTCAAATCTATATAACTTTTTCACAGTAAATGTAAAGCGAAAAACAAATTAATTAGGTTATATCATTGACGTATTAGGTAAAGGAGAGCAGAAAAAAAAAACACACAAAGAAAACAGGCTGTGTGAAGTCTAGCCATATTGTTGGATCAGACGGACGGTTGCATCAAAGTATTGCCAAACAATGTATATTCTGTGTCCTCACACCTTTGAACATGGCTATGGGAAAAACCTTTTACCAAAACTGAAGAGGACCTGACATCAAGAGAAATTGCTGCAATAGGAGGCTCACATATGACAGCATGATGTGAAAAATGGGCCCATATTGTCTAGACAGTTAAAACATCAACAACAGCACCCTACTATAAAGGTGACCCCACTGGCATTTAATATAGGACAGAGCTGGACATTTGACATTAGGTTGTACACCATAGAGATCCACATATGATGGTCAAACACAATTAAAATACAGAGCTGTAAAATCCCCCGGTGTGCGCCATTTTCTACAGCAGAGAAATCACACATACAGTCTAATGTTTACCCCCAAATTCTAATTATATATTGAATTACATGATTAAAAAAAACAAAACTGTGCTACTATAGTCTTAGTAGAAACCTGCAAGAAACACTATTGATAAACTTTCCAAATAATAATAAAAATAATAATAATAACTAAATCAGTTACATTTCATTAGCCACAGATAATACTGAAGTGTATTGACTGTGCACAAGCTCTGAAACTTTCTATTCAGATAACAAGGTAAGTGGCTTGAATTAAACTCAATACAATTATGTAAAGAAACTCTCCACACCTCATTGTGCAACACCTCAGCGATACAATAGGTTCCGACCACAAAGACGGTAGAAAAAAGTCTGCATTGATTGAAATCATTAGCCTCTAAAGCTCTGTGTGCAAATGCAAATACTTTTCTCCTTGTAAAATTGATGTTGTCAAGGCAACCCCATCATGGGTTTAGAAACATGTTTTGAAATAATTTGCTTCAACTCAAGGTAGATCAATTGTGCTCAAATAAACTTATGACTGTTAAAATACTGAACGAAACCCAGACCAGGGTCAGATCAAGACTAGAGCAAGACTAAACCAAGTCTTAAACTGGTCTCAGACTGCAACAAAACAAGTGCAAGTGTGAAGGTGCATGAAGTCAATGGAAGGTTTCCCTCCTTTGTTTCAACCTCCTCACCTGCCTTTTCCTATTAATTCCACTCAACTGACAATCCTTTTAATTTGTCACAGCAATTCAATGTTTAACTTCCATTTGAGCACCGCCACCTCCTCTCCACCACAGCAGAGATCCTTCAGCCGCCTCACCCTTTCCACACAATATAACTTGAGACATTACAGATCTCTAATTTTTTTTTTTATGGTATTTCAACATGAAGTGCCAGAATGGGAATAGACACAGTTCCTTGTGAGTCACTTTTTTCTGAATTCTTTAATGAGTCTCAGTGATCAGACGGGGAGCTCTTTGTGAACATATTGATCATATTGAGCAGTGTCTCAAACCACTACACTATCCAGACGAGTTTATTTATCTCCAATTACATTAGGGGCACATTGATTACCTCACTGGAGAAATGTGCTCAATGCTTTAAGTGAACAGCGTAGTGGTTAATTACATGGCTATAGACTACAGTTGTTGATATTTATTGTAAAAAGTAATCATGAGTTGTCAAAAACTAATTTCATTATGTACTTGCCCGGGAGCCATTCGTTCACTCCCCTCTCTCTGTCTCAACACTTTTAATTAAATGACACCTATGCCATGGAGTAAAAAAGTGAAAAACTGCCAAACAAAGACACATTACCTACTTACACCTCACTGTGAAAAGTAAATGAAATTCAAAGTCACGGGTTTAATAATAAACCAAAAAAAAAGAGTTTTAACAACATACACAATCTGATGTCAAGAAAGATTTACTATAAAGGTTTTGTTTAATAATATTCCATCAGTTATATATAGTGCTTTTCTGGATACTCAAACACATTTTACAAAGCATTATTCATTCACTCTTGGTGGCGATAAGCAGGTGATGAGGCAGACTGACAGAAGAGCAGCATCAATCTGCACCATCGGCCCCTCGGTCCATCCCCATTGCTCATGCACACACCACTTACATATTAGGCAATGTGGGTGAAGTGCCTTGCCTAAGGACAATGACAGTTTTTGTAACTGGCGCCCCCCCATGGCACCTGGAATTCCTAGTGGTCTCCCATCCAAGTACTAACCAGGCCCGGCCTTGTTTAACTTCTGTATGGCCACAGTATGGTTTATAATAGCAACACATCTCAAGTAAACTAACTAAAAATTGCCAGTTTTTACTCACAGGCTGACCCATTTGAGTTTTGAGAAACAAAAGCACAGGGTTACCTCTCCACTGTTCTGACCTGTAACTTGGCCTGTAACTTGACTTGTAACATGTACCACAAAGTGAAAATATGAAACCAGGCGGTAATTTGGGGCAGGTGCTTAATTCCTTCCTCACAAAAATCTGGCTCAATACTGGGAAAATATGGTACTCACATTCTTTTAACCAGCATGACTATAATTTACAGTTTTATTCCTTGGAGGAGGCGTCGCCGTTATACAATGGCCTGGTGACGACTTTGCCTACCTGTCAGCATAGTTCCTGCTGCCTCGTCCCTCGCCCCTTTGCCACAACTTTCCTCTTATAAAGCTCGGATGACATTGCTGCTTCCTCTGAATTGCCAAACTGAAGTAATATTACCAAACCTCCAAAAAATCTGCTTCCATTTCATGCCCGCTATGTTGTGCCATCTTTCTTTTTTACGTCACTTCAAAATAGGGATTTCACAGTAATGTCAGCTGTTCCACCACTTTTTCAGTGAAGGTGAGGGTGATCGGACACAGTGCAGAGAATATATCATATACATTCTGAGTCACACGAGCAGTCTGATAAAGGCAGGACTGAACTGAAGTCAAACTGCTCCTATGTAGGCTGTACACATCATGCTCTCTATGATGTCGCTGCACTAATCATGATAACTTTGCAAAAAAAAGCACAAAAAATGTATAATGAACAGCCTCCTCAGCGGCACCCAGAACGACTGCTGGAGGTGCCGGCACCAGCGATTATTTATCAAAATATACACCAGCACCCAGGAGTTAATTGAAACTCGACTATTATTTGGTATATTAGAGAATGTCCCATTCAATAAAGTCACAA